>JAUTBT010040145.1:0-17331 GCA_032361225.1 Lepetodrilus schrolli | reverse complement strand
GTCGCCTTCCAGCCTTAGCTGATTTCGGCAGACTGGTCCCTCCTTGGGACGCATGTGTCTCACAGCATGGAGCTGGAGAGCGTTGACACCACTCTAGCAATTACTGCAAATTTATATCATGCAAATACAAAAGGCCATGTATTTGAAACACGTGTGGTGAACTGATCTATGTCACAAGGCCTTAACAGAGGTGAAGATTCAACTGAACTATCAGTCACTGGGGTTAAGGGGGTGACATTTACAACTGATCTATCAGTCATCGGGCCTTAAAGGGTTAACGATGTCGTTAGGTATACGATAGCTTCGTGAACATGGCCCCATAAACAGTTATCAAAAAGCAAGGAATAAAAGTTATTAAAAGACAAGGACTACTTGCTGTGATTATTGCATTGGCACGTAGATGATGCAATGCTCTCATTAAACGCTGAGCCATCAATTGATGGGTCATACTACAAAAGCAAAATATGCACGATTCCATTTCTTTACAATAAATTCCAGTAATGAAATCAGGTTAACTACGTCATTACTGTTTATTTAATGCTATCAATATATGCATTAGAAAGAGTAATTCGTTCAATATGATTTGTATGTTTGCTTAATTGCGTTCAACATGACGTCCCACAATGTCTTAAGTGTCTCATTGTATGTCGTACTATTGGCATGAACTCTTAGGAATTGTAAAACTGTTCGCGGTTATAATATTGCTATGTTCTTTTTTAACTCAGCGGCCTGAGTGAATAAAGGTTCCTTAACCTAGTTCCAAAGACATTTGCCTGTATAGTTTTGTTAATGAAAATATTGATACTAATGTAGTTTCTACAGTTATATGGTCAATAGAATTTCACATTCGTGTTCATATATTACTGAATTTATTAAACTTGTTGCCAAAAATTATATTATGTTCGGCAAGGCCTCGCATAATATCTGTATTTCCAACTCGTTTAATACATTCACTAATATTTGACCACTCATATGAGATCTTCTATATATTACACTCTATTACACTATATTACACTGATAAGTATTATCCACTATAACTAAAATTAGAACCCTAAACTCGACGCGTGTAATACTATGCACACCCACCGTACCATCTCATGTCGTCAATATATAAAGTCGAAGCCAGTTTCATTGGTTACTGGTAGATATAGTACATGTATATATAACAAAAGTCTAATTTATAACAATTAGTAGTATTGACAAGCAGTACTTTGAAAATAACTGTGTATTCAAATATGAATTGCTCATATTTGAATGCACAGTTATTTTCAAAGTACTGCTTGTCAATGTACGTGTGCTAGTGTTTATAACAATTATTGGCAATTATATTGATCGCATAGTTATGTTCTGTCAACCGATCATTCACAATCTCCAATTATTATTATTTTTATATTGACCAGACCGACTTGTAAACATATCAAATTATCAAATTGTATTTATATTTTCGACCACGCCAGCTAAAATCATAATAGAAAAACCCGTAAACCAGGGAATCAAATAACTATGGCCTAACTACTTAAACATTCATTCTAACAGAGAGACGCGTATCTGATAAATGGTGTGGACAGATTTTTTTTGGTTTTTTTGTGGCGAACATTAAAATGAAATGTCCGTCCCATTGATTTCCACGCCGTGCAATTATATCTGCAAATATCTAGATCATCATAAAATGTATAAAATGTAACCTGACATTGACAGTTATAGCTCTTACAATATGGTACAATTATGCAGTGGTTTACCGGGTCAACTATGCACGAACTGAAATACAATATACTAGTATTTTGAGGCAAGAATTGCAACAGTTAAACACAGCGGACAAGGCGAATGACACTCTGACAGACATAATACATTTATTCCAGAGATTAATACATTTATTCCAGAGATTAATACCTTCAGTTTGGCAATTTCTTTCTTGGTTGCAATTTATTTGCTCTAATTTCAACAAGTTTATGTGTGGTTTTTTAAAAAATATTTGCAAATAATAATATTCTGAATACATCATCATGGACATTTAGTGTTTATCAATCTGATAATGTCGACTTTTAATGTATACTACTACATGTATTTTCAAATATAAAAAAATATATATACAATATTCATTCTGATATTCATACCGATTCACTCTCATTTCTAATCTGATTAAATGGGACTGTACAGAATTCAGATTGACATAAGTGAACTTTATGATCCAGATCTTATTGTACGTTAGAATATGTGGGTTTTTTAAATATGCATTTACTGCAGCGTAACATAATTAATGCGTTTCTTTTAACTACTGTCTCATGATAACGTAAAATCACTCGAAAATAACGTATGAGCTGTACGACTTTTTTCCTCATCCAAAGTACTACATCGACATCGTCTGGGACGACTTAACATTCATTCTGTAATTTGGTCTGGAGAATGAAACGCCATCTAGACTCTGAATGAAAGACGTTTCCTGACGTGAGAAACTGATGTATTGGGTCCGGCCACGGTGGTCATCTGATCACGGGATGGCCCCAATTGTAATCCATCAACAGGAATCTAACAATTGCATAGATACGTCTACATATGCGTCTACACTTTACGCCTACCACGTCTGTTTAAATGTATCTACAAATACAACATGTATGTAAGAGCATTTAAACTTTTCGACCCTACGTCATGTTCTGCCAACAGCGGTAACTCTCCAACTCGTTTCCGTCTATATGGAATCTGTGTATATTGAGCGTGCCCTGTCAGGAGATAGTGAAGTTAAATTACGTAGGCGCCCCTACGCCAAACTAGCATTGAACTACTACATCATTTCTCGTCAATGTTTCCTTTTGCAAACATACTCATCATTAATGTCTAAATATGACCCATTGAGATCCGGTGCTACCTGTGTACACTATGTGGAGTGAAGTGATGATGAGTACCGTGTGCATAATGATACTCATTCATTGACAACGTGGATACATTGTACAATGGTGAAGAAACTCGTGAATATGTCGTGTAGGCAATACAATGATGCACGAACCCTAGCAAAGTGGTGATCACCTATCGGATTCATGATATCAAGAAAAGTTAAGGTCACTTGTACAATAATTCACAATACGTATGTCTTCATGAAACCCATCCATAAATGAAGGGTATGTTTCAAACGCTGGGTGAAATATAGAGATAAAATAAGAACATTTCAGATGGCAACAATAGGCCATTTCAATAAATTAATGTGCATATTGTTGTCAGCTGGAGTGTTAATTTTGCCATGTTGCCACAATTTTCCAAGTAATATCTGGGTCAATAGTCTGTGTCTACTACGGGAAAGAAATGTATGTCTATGATGATGTTGATTCATTGCTGCAATTCGGATACACCTCGTTGTACAATATGTACACGAATATATACGAAGGGCTATGTGCCAAAACCACATGTCAGACTTAAATTGTTTTGGAATATTGGTGTCCGTAGCTATAGCAAGCGCGACTCATTCTGCATTCATCGGTATAAGCAGTTTATGTATTCGATGATTACTTCGTGAGATATAGCCTCTTTAAAATATATTTTTTGTGTACGTTTCATATTAACGAAAGTCACGTTTTTAGCTCTCCCGAAAACTTGCAAAAAGTGTCTTAGGTGGTGTTGGCACATGGCCCTTCATATATACCTCGAAGACGTTTTAACAAACACGTTTTAAAGTCGTGTTATAGCGCAGTTAAAATGTCTCGTCCAAATGACGGTTGCCATTTTCGTTTACGTAGAGTACATTATACACAATACATTATACTAAATATACAGAACATTGAGTTTGATTAATTCAGCAAAATCAATCCCAGAAATATGCATGACAGTATTTTAAATTAGAGTACTTTTATAAGGATATATAAAACAGATCCCGCTGGGGTTCTTTCTAGAGCACAGGTTACCAATGTTCGTCGTAATACGGTGAAGTCTATTTCCTGGACCAGGACCCGAAACTGAACCCGGACTTGCGGTATATTACCTGGACCCGGACTCAATTTCCGGCAATCTGATTGGCTCACGTGGTTATGCTTATGGTTAGGTTTAAGTAAAATATTTTATTCATATTTTGGATCACGTGAGCCAATCAGATTGGCAGGAATTGGGTCCGGTGAATAGACCACAACTCCGGGACCGTATTCACCTCGTACTACCGGTAGGCATCGCGATACGTTAATATCACGCTCTCGTTGAATAAACAAGAACATATCAATGGTACAGATGAATAAAATGGCTCAGTTGTGTCGGAACAAAGAAGAAAGCTGTATCCAAAGCAATGTCAATTAGAAATAGTTTAGATGCATTATATTAGTGACTTTCGTATTTCGTAATTTATCTTGTCGAAGCAATTTATTTTGAGAAAGCATTCTACACTAGTTAACGCAAATACATGTTACCAAATATATTTTGTAATAAATAATCAGGCATTTATAGATCACGATTCATATTGTGAAATATGACCTGTTTTTCTTTTAATGCAAACGTGAATATAAAAAAAATATATTAATAGTTTACTAATTAGAAAACTTTGATTATTTTGAATATTTAGCCTTAGAACAAAATATCTATTCAGTATTTAATAGTTTCAGCTCATCTTGAAGTTTAGAGAAGGGTATTATGAATGGATTCTAACTGGCTTTCTGCACGATATTATTTAAATTAAGATTTATTTGAATAATCCTCTTCTGATCACAGGGCTATGTCCTCTGTGTAGTTTCCCTTAGTCCTTCTGACGCCAGAAGCATATTCTGTTCTTTGATTTACCTGAGTAAGTGAACATGAAAGGCTGTAACTTGACGTGGACTACATAGACGTTCCTGGATAACATCATCATTGAATTTCTCAGAATGGAACTGAAATATCAGGCACAATTCGTATATGAAGACATTGTATTCATATTATCTATTATCATATTATTCCAATGATGACAAAATAACTGATAAAGCATGTACATTTTTAATAACATTTCAAATTACCTATGTTGCTACCTACTGAATGAGAGATTGCTTATTAGTGTCACGCTTGTGATACAGTAAAATAATACAGCCATGTCCTGTTTATACATAGTGAATCCCGTGATTGTTCAGCACAATTGAGCTCAGTGTTCCACGTACCGCGTTATACCAGTGCGACATTGCAATATATTGTATAGCCATTATGTTTTGTACATACTTGACCTGTACATGTCCGTTTCAGTAATAAAATAATGTGATTTTACATGTTTTGCACCCAGTTTTATATCTCTAATGTATAGCAAATTTCCCTAGAGGGTAATAACTTCTTATCCTATCTTGTATTTGTTTTTATCTTATTGTGTATACGTATATACAATCGTGCAGCATGCATCATTGTGCAGTGCCAACGTGAAAGGAACTTCAGAGAGAAACATGAAAACTAGCATGCAGCTTTAGTTACAGGCACTGTTCACGTCAGATACACTATAACATTGGCTTGCTGTCGGCATTGCGTGGTGAACTGCAACTTCGTCTCAATTCAAGGAAAATCCCCAAGTTACCTCCCAGAAAAAAATCCGTTCAGATACTGCATTACAGCTAGTGATACACCCACTGGCCTTCATCGATCTGACTACCATTTGGATGTCTGGACAATTTGTATTAGTAAATTAAAGAGAACTCTTAGTCGTTTGTCCTGATGGGACGTCTTTCAGTCTGTGTATGTGTGTGCGCGTGCGGCCATCAACTGTGATAGGTTCGTATGTCGTTCAAGTTCATGGAGGTGAATATATATATATATATCATCATCAAATTCATCGACTCAAATTCGCAAGTTCTCTTTCTTAAACGTATGTAGATATCTATTACAATTCGGTGTCGGGTATACGAGAAATTTCAGCCTGTAAAAACCCGTGCACCACGCTGATAACTAGTAATGCCTCAGTTAGGTCATAGCAGCGGGAAATAAGTGAATTATTTGTAAACCTCCCAGGCGGGGCATATGGATATTTGTAATAGTCACGTAAACGGAAGAAACTTACATGTAAGTTAATTAATTTGTTTTGTGTGTGCTTCCTGTATCTTTCCACACAAAAATAATCTGTGCCATTACGGATTCATATAGTCATATAATGACGTTATACAGTAACAGTCGTCGGAAGATCGCCGTTCGGCGTGAAACTCAGAGTAGCGTAACTCACCTATTGTGTCTATATATTAAAAACATATGTGGTCTAAGGGAAGTAACACGTGTCAGAAAATAGTGTCGATATTGGCCTTTAAATAAACCAATGACTAATTTGTGGATAATAAATTTATTTGTGACAATGCATGTATACCAAAGAAGTTACACGATTCATTGTTCAGTTAGGTTTGTTATGAAATGTAATACTACTACCGATGAAATGCGTACATACACATTCATTGCAATAGAAAGTTTCGGTGACCTGTTTTAGTGTGTGTGTTGTGTTCGGCTCGGCTAACACAAATACATCCCAGCTATCATAGAGTATCCACTAAATGTACTGTACGGTATTAAACATATGTTGCTGAATGGAAAATACTATGTGGGCCGCCATGTCTTTGACACGAATGCACTTTGGTAGATTAAATTGTTCTTAAAATCAGAAAAACATATCCAAGTCCGCCACAAGTAAATTTCGAAAAGTGCAATAATTGCTATACACATTTTTGATTTATAAAAGGTAAGTTCCATATATGCGCGTCTAACCTCACGACATACATCTAATGCTGACATGTACAATTGCTATTCATACACCACCATTCTCGGTCCAGTTAAAATTGTTATTATTTCAGCAAAAGAGGAATCTCGTTGGCATTTCAAATATAAAATATATCGCATAGCTAAGGATGTGCTAGTATAACACGTATAAATCAAACTTACGATAAGATATCAAACTAAGGATGATAACTACATTGCCACGATACAGAGAGCGCAGCAGACTGAATTTATTGAGTTAGTATTTGCTGATTTAAAAAATGAATCGCTCGTAAAAAGCTCACAACATTGACGATACATATTTCCAGCGTTAAATAAAATACAATCTTCTTTAGTAAAATTAAAAGTGGAATGCAGTGGATGCATGTATATTATAATGCAACATAATCGAGAGTATTACGGTGCATGCGTTTATATGCGCTTGTTTTAATATTTCCATCATGGCGCTTGAGATGTAGCACTATGGCTGATTTCGTCCACACGTGTTAACGTTCATTTAACTTTTAAATGTTATAATAAAGAGAAGATAATCTTGAATGTTGAAGTCAACAAGTTTAACGCGCAAACGCACGCACAAATCCCCAACAACAACAACAACAACAACAACAACAACAACAACAACAACCACATAAAATAAAATAAAATAAAAACTCTCAAACCTAATAGAAATAGCGCATCTTTACCTTTCTGATATCGGGAAAGCGTACGTAAAATCTTCTAGTTACGCACAGTTTACCTAACACATTGCTGGCATGCCAAAGCATGAATATTTACATTTTATTATCAGTTTACGAAGTTTAATCCAACGAGGAACTAAAAGTAAACATAAATAGTTTACGATAAGTATACAATATATTGAATCCAGAAATTGTAGGATAACTTCAAATAATTGTTTTCCAAAAACCTTCCATGTTCCATCGTGGAGCTGATCAATTTGAAATATTCATGTATACAGTTTTCATGGTGTTCAATGTTCAATATCCGCTTCCCGTTTCTCAAGTGAATATGTTGACTTATCGGTATGCATAGTTGCATTTAAGACTGACGAAATATTATTAATGTCTATGATTCACATTCCACACTTCCTCTGAAACAAATTGCCTGTTTAATAATTATAATAATAATATTATTATAATAATACTAATACTACTAATAATAATAATGGCTACTTAAAGTGCGCCAAATCCATCCCCTGAATCATGCTCAATGCACCATATTATCATCCCCGGTCAATGAATCAGTGTGTACTCAGTGTTTCATGGGGAGTATACAACCCAAGCTGCCATTTCCATCGCTACAAGGATACCATTCACACGACCATGTCATCCTACCGAGTACCCATGTAAATGTAACAGGACGACTGATGTGAGCTCATGCGTACATTATTCTGCGCCAACAGATGCGGTATGCATTATGCAATACTCATTTTGTGGCATACCTATTACCATAGCTAGGCCAGTATGTACTGCAATATATTAACAATACGTTGTCTTCTGAAAACAGTGGTTGGTTTTCCTATTAGCATCTTTGGTACGAGGTCAGGCGGGCACAACACAAGATTATGTTGAATCATCTTGCCTGGGCCACGTGATCTAACTCGACTTAGGCCACGGACGACCCCTTGCCTGCAAAGCCTCTGAATTCCCGGCACAGCGAGATCAAAGGGCTACGTTCGGCACTGATAGTTCAATCAGATGCGTTCTAAGATGTATTAGCTCCACCTACTTGTCGGTCACAACAATGACGTCAAGCACTGTCACCTGCAGAATTTGCTCGGTTGCCAAGGGTGGGCAAATCCTTTCTAGGAGTTTTCTGGAGGGAAACCAACTTGCACAAGTGTTAGGTATAACCCACATCATGGTTCTGGCTGTCAACACATTACGTCATGGCCAAGCCAAATGGTCGTATGAAAGTAGATGTTAATAACACATGTTTTCATTGGTTGGTTTCAAATTATACACACGGGCAGACAACTCGCTATGCCGCTAGAGTACCATTTGCCAGCCGGATAAATGGAGGCTATGATGGGAAGGGTAGTAAACGTAGACATGCGTAGTTCGGAGTGCTACCATTCCATGGGGAAATGGTCTGGTTGTAGACCACAATAGTTCGTTTAAGTTTGATTATTGTCCGGATACGGTATCACCAGAGTTATGGCCCATGACGTAGGCATCAGCGTTTCCATTTATTTATGGAAATCGCAGTATAATAATTTGGGGCCATTTGGGACGACAGTCCACACTAGACGCGCTATAATTATAAACATGATAAAGTGTTATAAAGTTCATTTAATAACCATACGTGTACTTTAAATATACATATGGGAAGTGAGATTCATTTAACAAGGTATCTGATGTACCAACATTGCTGAAATGCACACGACTGCAGTATTATAAATATAAGATAATTAAAAGTAGTTATATGCCATTTCATCATAAATTAATAATTGAAGAAAACTGTTGTTTTTCATATAGCATGATATGCATGTATAGTAAATGGCTGCATTTTTCATTTCAAAGACGTTTTGAATTGTAACTGCTCGTTTGATGGTTACAGTTAACGTCGCAGTGTTTGAAAGTAGTTGACGTCACATTATCACGTGGTTAAGTTAATACTATTATTGGCGTTGAATTCGAGTTTAACCAGGAATTTAGGCATCTGTACAGTCACCAGATTTCGTACTACCCTAAAACTATAGTGAAAGAATTGCGAAATTACGACGGGAATATGCTACACACAAACCTTATCTTAGTAAAAAATCAATTTAGACCATATATATAATAACGTAGTGGATTATTCATTTGTAATTGGCCTTCTTTTATCGTGAACAAATCTCTAAACTCGGGGTACAAGCCGAGTCCAGCCCGTCATCGGCCATTTTATTATGCTTAGGGAATCGCATGTTTCGGTATGCGACTCGATATAGTCTACGCACCCACGAACTCATGGAAATGCCCTTTTCAAAGTGAACCCCCGTTCCTAAAATGCTGTATCCGCCCCAAATGGTCAAATACTACCAGGAAACAATCAGACATTGATCCCATCGATCATGTGGGGCTTACTCAACAATGGTACGAGCTCAACTTGACTCAACGGAAGTGGGGAAGCATTTAAAGAAAGAGTATCAGTGTACATAGAGTACAAGGAGGGTATCAGTAACTGCCATCATTATTGACAACTCAACTTGATCTCATTTGAACTATGAAATAAACGGCAACAGTTTGACAAGGAAATATAGTACAGGTAAAAACTATAACGCAAACTCGGACACGCGGAAGTACGGACGTACGTACGTACGCCAAAGTGCCGACCATATCAAATTCGGATACAAAAAATGCGTTTTTATGTCAAAGGAAATAATATTCCTTTAAAATGAATAGGAGTGAATAGCATGTTTATTTTTTATGAATTGGGGTTTACAGTCGCTTTCAGGATTCCTTCACCTTTATGACGAATTTAGGGCAGGAGGGCAGGAGGAAACCCGCAACATCCATAGCGCTGGATGTTGCAGTAAACCTGCGAGCACCGGCTGGTACTGACAAGACCAAGGATGAAAACTGCATCCTATCAATATCAATATCGCGTCAGAAAGGTGAACATTGAGGCCGGGCCCCCGGGGCGGGAATTAAACCTGGAACCTTTGGCTCCGAAGTCCAACTGATCATGGTCAACCTGCATACCAAGTTTGAGGATCCTAGTCCCAACTGTTCTTAAGGAATTGTGCCGAAATCGTTTTATTGTCCAAAGTCACCGCGACCTTGACCTTTGACCTACTGTACTCAAGTAAAATGGGTCATCCAAGCTGCATACCAAGTTTGAGGATCCGAGGTCAAGGTAATTTTGAGCGCAAACCAAATTGCTAACAGACGGACAGACGGACCAACGATTAGAGCCATAACGTGATACGCTCCTTCGGGCGTATAAAAATGAAGCTGATAGACCTTGTCTGAACTATAACTTCTTTATGCGTGGCAGGACCCGGCGAATATGCCTGCTGTATTCTAGTTTATTTTATCGCACTATTATCAACGGGGGCTCCGATTGGCTGGCTAATAATACACGTGGTTTCATTGGTTGCTGGTCAGCTAAAACCTTTAGCCCATGACGATATCATTCAATAATTTACATGTTTGCCTATGCAAGCCTTTCGTTGCCTATTGAACAGTTTGGTTTAGTATCCAAACATGTATCAGTCCAAATTATCAATGGGCTACACACTCAGATACATCAAATATTTCTTATATAATATTTAACGCAATATATAACTCTAATACATAGCGTCGAAACGTTTATTATCAATGGTGTCCATTATCCTTGCGGATGGCTATTGTCAACCGTGCATAAATCTAAATAAGATTATTTGCGTAATAACTTCTAGACTACAGTACCGTATAATTTACCATTTAACTAGTGCCAATGTATAATGTTTTTAATTTGACAGTATTGTACATAAAGTATAGTTAGTGCATAAAATATAACCCACTAATTCTCTGAAAGACGTACTATCTGTCCCTGGTGACATTATTTTGACGTCTCTCGTCTTCAACGCTAACTTCACTCGGGAAAGATAATCGAATATATAGAGAATTCCTCGGAACTCGTGAATTATTGTCTTCATACCCAGCAACTCTGATTAAATGATTACATTATTAAATCTACCGCCTTTTCCGCCTGCGAAAATACGACAGTGATGGCTTGTATTACTTCGTGTTTTGTATAGCACTGTTATTAACTACTACTGCTACTACTACTACTACTACTACTACTACTTCTACTACTACCACTACCACTACCACTACCACCATCACTACCACCACTATCACTACCACTACCACTACTACCACCAACAACAACAACAATAACCACAACCACCACAACTATTTACCACAACCATCAACTACCATTATCTCCACAACCACCTCAACCATCACCACTACAACAACCACCACTACCACCAATCAACCACCCATATAACCGTCTGCTCTACAAGTCTCTGTGATCCATTCAGAGCAACTATTATCCGCGTGTTGTATAACTGCAGCATATATATTGGACAAACGATCCAGTTCTATGCAATTTGATAGAAAACCGAAAGTAGCAGCGTCAGATTCAAACGATCCAATGTCCAAATATCTGAAGATATCTTAACGAGATTACGCTAAACGAACATTCTCTGTATCTTATTACTTGTAATTATTTAATCATCAGAAGTCGGGCATTGGAAGGTTAAATACTGAGGCCTGTGTAATGTTGTGTATTGGAATCATTCTCTGATAATTAAAATTCTTATTACAAAATGGATTAAATATATTAAATTTGAGCAAATACTTTTGTAAATTAAATTCACTGTAATTCATACACACACACACACACACACACACACACACACACACACACACACACACACACACACACACACACACACACACACACAGAGACACACACAGAGTAAGAAAGAGAGAGAAAGAGAGAGAGAGAGAGAGAGGGGGGGAAATAGCGAGCGAGAGAACGGGCACTAATCATTAGGAATACATCACAGAATTCATCTAATTTGTTATAACGGTGTAATTACAATGCCAACGAATGGATACTTAATGCATCAATATTTTGATGGAATGTATTAACTAATAAATGAGACCGAAAGAATTACATATTTCCCCACGTTTCCCCATACCTATTGGTATTTGACCATGACCATCAACCACAACCCTTCAATTTAGTCTCAGACATGAATCTAATTGACTCAACAAAATTCCTAAGCCTAAGCCAGACCAGCTAGATAAACCTCACACCGCAGCATTAAACTGCAATCAATCTATACTATTAAAAGATCTAAGCATTTCTTATTTACAATGGACTTCAATACCAGCGCATTCTTACACGCACAACGAGGTCATCACTGGACGCAATGCCAGAGAGATGCTTCATCAGAATGCCAGGAATATTCTTCATTTCCGAGTTTCGCACAAGGGCCGTTCACAGGTAGTCGTGGCCTAAATCAATGTTTACGTCATTTCCTGCTATAGTAAAAGCATGGCGCATGCCATGATTTAGGTCAGGACTACAATACGACCATTTCATGAAAAGTGGGCCAGGTCCACTCCAAACACGAGTTACCTTTGTCAAGTATCGCATTCACAGCAGAATGTCGGGTGCTTGGGTAGGTTCTTACTGACTACTGTCTGTACATTTACTATAAATGTATCATTTTTTTTGTAAATGATATTTAAAAAAAATAAAACTTAAAAGAACCATATTTACGAAAAATAAAACGATAACGAAAAAACCCCAAAACAAACCAAAACAACAACAGCAACAAACCAACCCACACAACGAACAATATGATTTAAAAAATGAATATATAATTTCAAGATCCTGTCTCTCGTGTACCAGGTTGTATACACATATACTCCATTGTACTTAAAAACATTGACAACTTACAACCCCTCAGTGTTCAAATCTAGCTTAAAAACATATATCTTTCAAAGCTACAAATTCAGTAATATATAACCACTCATATGAAATCTTCTATATAATATATATGTCTCATAGTATATTCAATATGTGCTTTGAACATGCCCTTATGTGGTGTGGAGTTAATGCACCATATCCGTATTTTTATCCTTATTATCTGATAATAATAACAATAACAATAATAATAATAAAAACATTTTTTAAAATTATTATAAATAAATACATTACACAATCTATTGTGGAGGAATTATACTACTCACATCGCATATCGTATCTATACCCTCCCACTGGGAGACAACCAGTCTGTATTCTACCCAATCTGCAGTCATGGTGTGCAGAACCGTTACATCAATACTAAGTCTTTATCATATCCGTGTGGACCCTTATCTCGGAAGTCAATTCCAATGCATCAACCGTAACGAAACATCCAGTGATGTTCTAGGACAAGAGCTATCTGAGAAGACACCGAAACAATATGGGGGTCTTCTTAGTTTCTTTCATAAATAGTAGAATAATATAGAAAAGACACTGAATTAATTTTGACGTGGAACCCTCGCTATTAAGATATCGGAAGAAATACGAAGCATATTACTGCCTTAAAGTAAATCACAGAGTAATTCTTTCTGACCAAATGTATGGAGCCTGAACATATCCATGTCAAATTATACACTTCAGTTCGAGCAATAGATAGACACAGTCTTCTAGAAAAAACAATATTCGTGAATGTGCATCGTTTTCCGAAAGACTTATATTGCAGTATACAAGATTAAGCGATATTTGTTAATTTTATGACTCGCGTAAATAAATTTATCATTCGACGGCACTTGAAGTGTTTGACGCAGGAATACCTAATCCTTTCGCCTGACTTTAAAATATCTTGGGATGTACGTACACTCTTAACGCGGTTAGTTGGATGTCTGGAGACATTTTTCTAGACAAGGTGATACAAGTTCAGTATGAACACTCACTTAGTGTAGTAGCAATAACATCGACGTGTCGTCTACACGTGATGACCTTTCAATTGTTTGTATCAGCAAAGTCACGTCCTTAAATTCGATCCCGAGGAAGACGTATCCGATATTGGCTTCCGTCTTTTGTTTATATCCAAATCCACCCTTATCTCAAATCTCCTCCGAATTATCGTAGAGATTGTCAGTGCAGGTGAATATGCTCACCCGACTGTATATGAATGTATCCTCTGCGTCAATCTTTAATAATCTCTAACGTTCTTTGAGGAATGTCACCGGATCTCCTGTTTACGCGGAGTGATACACGCGTGCGTTTCCGGACATGCGTATATCGTTAAAGATGAAACCTGTTGCGATTTCGATATGGGTGCTGCCCAATGAAAACACAGGAAGGTTGGAGTGTTTGTTGATGATATTACGTACACCCGCCTGCTTTAACCCCGGGAGCAATTACACTCAACATATGTATGTATCTAAATAAACCACGTGACAACAGTGCAACCTCCGGAATTAACAGTGCAACATCCGGGTAACCTTATATTTCTCATTGGGGTTGTACTTTAAAGAATCTCAGATACCAACACCATTGTCAATACTATGAAGTTAAACAAAAATATTCATATTATTTAATATGACACAAGGGTCAGTTGTATTGTTGTATTGATCACATTGCCACATTATTATTACCTCAATGTACACTCATTTCACCTTCTCAAATCCCCGAGGAGTATACAGCCCAATCTGCCATTTAACATTAAAGGTAAACATTCACAATTCCATCTTATTCCAATCGGTACCCACTTACAGCTGGGTGGATCATCTTCCATCTAAGAGTGCTACACGATGGCATGATCAGCTAGGCTCGAACACGGGATTTTCCTGGTTATGAGGCAGACTCGATACCTATAGACCCCTAGGGTGCGAGGATGCTTCTAGACAAACTACAACATGATCGAGCGTGTTTTGAGGGCGTAAAGCTAACTACGTTAATTAATACATTAGTATTTTGTGAAGTGTTTAAGGACCATTATATACTGAATGAATGAAGATGCAAATTTCGTGTTTTCAGCGAGGTTACCTACTACGGATATCTACAAGAGCAAAGGTTGCCAGGTAACGCACTGACAGAAATGCTTGAAAGGCTTCCGTGATAAGGTCAGATCACCATCTTAGTCATCCTAAGATGTTCTTTAGTCATTGATTAATTACATGCATTGTAGTCAATATTGAAATACATGTCCAAAGATTTTGTGTTTAATATAATGTTAATATTAGATAGGTTGGTCAGTGCTGGCTGCTAACTCGTTTCCCGATCTTAAAGATTAAAGTATTTCAGCCAACATTTCTAGGTACATGTCTCCCTTTATCAAGACATCTATATAATTAGCCAAGTAATTCTAATTATATAAAAACTGAAATAAAAGGGAAACCATTCTTTGATAAACCGAAAAGAATATATACTAATTATCTGCACGTCTTTATCAGACATGTTTATGCATGAAAAGAAAGATTTAATTAAAGGAATTGAGTTTTGTGATGTTTTTCTACCAAAATGAGGTATTTTGAGTTATTATGTATAGAATGTATATCATTTATGCATTACTCAATTACTGACGTAACGTTGAGTAATACGATCATGTTGACGGTGTCGCTATGCTATGTTGTTTTTCAATTGAAAATGATATTATGAATACTAATATATCTTGAACGTTTTTCAGTGTCATCGGACTACTCCATTCAAGACATAGCATACCACGCGCCGCAGATCAATGGAGCATAGATAACATTTACATAGAAATCCCCTTCCTTCATTAGACGCTACAACGCTTATCTTCCACAGCAATATCCATGCTCCTTTGTGACGTTGTTAGTTCGGAAGATGACTTCGTCTGGGTTCGGACAGGAACTCGCAGACAATAACATCTAACGAGTTTCTTCAACAATGCTTTGCCGTCGGCTCACAAACAAGAGATATATTCATAACTCTCAGAAACGTCAGTTTTCAAACAGTACAAACATAATCCCTAAAATGAAGTATGATCATTGATATCTAGTAGGAGCGACACCTAATTTTGTGATAACATGATGAACATACAAGTTTAAAGATGCCCCAATAATCTATTAATACCTGCGTAATCTATAGGTGTGTATGCAATCTCTCGATGCATGCACACTTTACAGATGCATGCACGATATGTACGCTCTATTAATGGCTGCGCAAACGCTTGATCCATTAATTGGCAACACGTACACACACACACACACGCGCGCGCGCACACACACACACACACACACACACACACACACACACCTACACACACACACCGGTCAAAAAGTAATGCGGTGAGGTTCTGTATAACCAGATACCATGGCATGTATATGGTCTTTAGCGTCACTCCACGACGTAGTTAACCATAGTCAACAGTATATTATTAACCACTGCATGCATTAAAGAACCACTACTCTAGTGACACGCCCTTTAAGCGCAGCGGTGCTTATTGGGTAGTAGTTATTGAAAACACCACAATCCCAGAAGCTAGCGTGAAACTATTTGTATACCTGGCACATATTTAACGGCTATATAGTAACATCTACTAGTAACAGCTATTAGTGACAGCGGCTGTTAAACCTCGGCACAAGCACACAAACGCGCGCACGGCAGAGGGATCACGGGCACAATAAAGCGTTCGCTTTGCATCGTAAACATTATCGACATGCTGCGCATTATTGACATGCTGTCTACATCTAGTTGTAACATTAATTGTTGCAGGAACTCGGCCGATTAATAATCTAAACACAGATTATTTTTTCTCTATCACGAGAGCTGACTGTTAAATGCCTATCACAGTGACAGAAGGCCATATTTGAATACACGAATCAATGTTTGTCATATACACATGGAGCTTTGCCTCGAGGCGATATTTATGACTTTAGCACGGTTTTGCGGAAAAAAATCCCAAAGCTAATATCAATAGTAGACGAAATACGAAACTAATATCAATAGTATACATACAAGAAAAAGGTAGAAAGATCAATGGTAGATTGAAACATCAATAGTAGACTACTATATGTAGTATTAGACTAAATGATTGACTACATACACGGTCTAAATAGGATGTCAATTGTATCATTGTTCGGTTAATACATTTAAACGGATACACCTTTTGTAGAAAATAACGAATCCCTCTCTCTCTCTTTTCTCTCTCTCTCT
>JAUTBT010040134.1:0-17333 GCA_032361225.1 Lepetodrilus schrolli | reverse complement strand
GTGTTGTGTTGCTAGACAGCCCCGTCACCGTGTGTGTGTGTGTGTGTGTGTGTGTGTGTGTGTGTGTGTGTGTGTGTGTGTGTGTGTGTGTGTGTCAGTGCAGCCAACGGGTGGTATCTGATTGTTGAAATCCTATGTATAATGGAATGAAAATATGATGTACCCAATATACCATATAACATTTGATTTGATCTCCTTCTCGAAGGTATAGCCTGATATATACAATAACATTGCATCATACACGCACTGTGCTCTCTCCCAGCTAACCTTCCTTGTACAAAATCACTTACAGGCATGTCATTCAAAATAGACGATTTTTTAATACTCATGTAATACTAGACCCCAATGTAAGATATACAACGATATTTATACTTTTCTGGAGTGTGTACACCAGCAATAAGAGCTGTCAGAACGACTGGTATACATGTACTAGTATTGTGCGTCGGACTTCAGGCTGACATTTAATTTCACTTAAGGGATAGAGTACGGCCTGCCCCTATACATAGTGTATTAAAGTATAGTTTTGCCCTAAACTATTATAGTTAAAGTACGAGGATGCTTGCCGTACTCTATTCCTATTCTAAGATTGCACACATTTGTTGAAAAGAAAAAAACCCTATATTGTTCAACTGTTCGTTTACGAATGCATAAACTGGACCCGTTAACTGGCTGTTCCATCAACATGGTGTCATGCCACTGTGACGTAATATTGTATGTACGTCACCAACTCGTCACGGTGTTTGTAGTCATATTACTAACGAGGGGGATTAACAGTAAGGGCATAACGTTTTTGGCATTGTGTCACTTTATTTATTAATAAAGTATTGGCGGCGCCTTTGATCTCACACTGTACTATGTTAGAATAATAAAAGTATCAACACAATTTACACATTTTTCTTTGCATAAGTAATAACTAACATGCTATGTGTGGTCTGACGGTTCTCCTGTACAAAACGGCGTACCTGTAAGGTAACTTTATATAACTTCTACCATAGAAATAGACTATACCATTGCTAAGGTTGCAGTAAGGTTACCTTGAAGTAGAGTTACGCCGTTTCGTATTGGGGAGCCACCTAGTGTATAATAATACATACATTTCCGAGTGATATACCGTTAAATTTTTATACATTTTCAAGTAATTAGTTATGTCATGTTTACGCGCTTTCGGTTGTCAGGGACGAAACCTATCATATAAAAAAATAGTACCACACGGACAGTAGTTTAGTATTGTCATTGCAATAGAACTTTCTTACGAAAGACATACACCAGAAGAGTGAAACACGTGTGGCACAATGACATGGATGGTGCAACATCATAAAAATCTAGAGGTCAGCAACTTCTAAGAATTAACAATTGCAACTATATGAATACGTATTTGGCACACATTGTAAAGTATTGCACTTCAGCATATTTTCACACCTAACTTGCAGACGTATGCACTAGACGGACACCAGTCCATACTAGGTGATTGCATGGTTTACCACATTGCATATTGAACAGCCTGAGGCTTGGTCGTTTACGGGAGTCAGCAGAGTCGTTTCCCGGAACCACAAACCTGCCATATGGAAATCAGTGATGTACACAGCGTCAGTAAATCTGCGTAGTATTTTGGTCCTCTTGGTCTGGTTTATTAACGTTGTGTTGTTTAAATATCGAATGTTTTCGTAAAAGTTCGTTGGATTCACGGACTGAAAGATAAAATGACAAAAGCATGTGATGAAGTGAATATCCAGAACTAGAAATGTCTGTGCGATGTGTTCATACATTTTACATATATTTATTTACAAAGTTGGAACCAGAATTTCGATGACAAAAATACGCGTACATATAAGAAATATGGTTAGCTTTGACCATATATCTAAGTATAATTCTGTTTGAATAAGTTAAATAGTATTCACGTAATAGTCATTATTAATTCGTGTAAGCCCATGCATGAAAATGGCAGGTATAATTATTGTAATATCTCAAGTATATACCTGGGAACAATATAAGCATATCAAATAAAACATAAATTGGCGTATAATAACATATGGATGTATAAAAATACATATAGATATTTCAGAATATGTTGGTGTCTATTTAAATATGGTGACGACTAAACCAGGTAAGTTCTTCAGCAGTGTTACTTTCACTACACTCGTTATAACGCAACCATAATAGTATTAATACTAACATACCAGGCTATTTACATGTTACATACACAGTATAGTCGGAGCGTGCAAGTACAAGAAACAGCATAGCGCAATAGAGGACAACATCAATCTCAACAAACCCGTGATTAAATTATACTTCAAACCAAAGAGTACAGTGTGTGAGCAAAAACAGTGTTACTGTCAAGCTTTCTGAGTGATGTACCATTGACATAAACTTTTAGTCACGAATTTTACCATTGGTCTACACTGGTTCATCCGTTTTTGGTGGAAGGCTCTACCGGTGATACGACTATCGTGGTGACGGCATTGACTCATGAAGAATACTTTGATCTTATGAGAAACCATTACCTTTCAGCTAATTAAGCAATGCAGTGATTCAAACATGTTTTAATAACCAATACACCGCAATACACTTTTCACGAAACCATCAGCTATCCATTACAACCGGTGGATATTATATGATTTGAATGGCTCCACCTTTAAACAGTTTACAATATATGTCCAGAATATATAGACATATTGACTTTATCTACAGTGTACTACATGTATACACACATGCTGTGAGCTAACATTCACTCTATTACTGACTGTGGACATATATGTATCGACGTGGAACATTTACGAAAACAATCACCACTTGGGAAACGTCTTTGAAATGCTACACGAAAATGCACGATGATGTGACGGTATATTCCGAACATTTACCATATTAAAAACTAAAACCAAAAAGAGGGGGGGATAACTAGTATGAGGGCAAACCTGGTGTGTCTTGATTTTTCGGAGGCCATGTCTCCTCAGCACCTATTGAGCCGTTTGTTTCGTCTACACAAAGGAAGCAAGAAACAGGTGCATTATTGACGTGTCGCTTACTGGATTTATTCATTGGGTAAAACATAAGTGCATTATTAATGTGTTTAATGGTTTTCTTCATTGGATAAAACATAAGAGCATTATTAAGGTGTCGTTTAATTGTAGTATTCATTGAGCAAAATATAAGTGCATTATTGATGTGTCGATTAATGATTTTCTTCATTGGGCAAACATACAATAGGTGCTTTACTAATGTGTCGTTTAATGGTGGTTATATAAAATATACGTGCATTAATATTGACGTGTTGTTTAATGGTGTGTATTCATTGGGTGTCTTGAATTTAAAGAAAGTAAAAAAATATATATATAATGAAAATTGAAGGAAGAATTTCGTCTACACACAGTAAACAAGAAACAGGTGAATTATTGACATGTCGTGTAATGGATTTTATTCAATTGTCTCGTATTAGCAGAAAATATATACAATAAAAACAAGTGTCTCTACACACATCGATTAATGTTACATCGATAGTGATGACAGTTGGGAAGGAGGGAGGTACTATTTATATACGTTCAGTTAAGGGGAAAATCAGTTTCCGAACAGAATTATTTTAAACAGTTTCGTAGTTACATAGGAAGCAAGAAGCCTATAAGTACACTACCGGTATTGACGTATTTATTGGCTTAGTTCAAGGTGTGTTCTTGAATTAGCAGACGATATATAATATAATTTTATCAAAATTAAATGATAGATTTGGAAACTGTTGCATTATTGAACAGATACAAACATATTTCTAATTTCTGACCAAAGACATGACATGATAATATTATTGATTATATAATATATTTTCCCGAGAAGCGTTGCAAGATTGTATATGCCTCGACGAAGACCAATTAATACAAATAAATGATAACAAGTGGACTCTTTTTGCGCTAAACCTCCGCATCTAAACACGCTCCACATCTAAACCTCCGCATCTAAACACGCTCCACATCTAAACCTCCGCATCTAAACACGCTCCACATCTAAACCTCCACATTTAAACCTCCGCATCTAAACACGCTCCACATTGATCCATCAACATTATTATAGTGTACTGTGGGTGGACCAGAATATAGAGCAATATTACAAGGCTCTATTGGTGAAGGACTTAAAATATTGCTTTTCCATTCTTTGAATTTGCACTAATTGCTGCCTTTCAACGTCCTATCAGGGCAATTACCTTCATTTCGAGTGTGGGACCCTCCCAGTAACGGAAGCAGTATGTGTGTTTGGACAATTGTTCCCTGATATATATAAAACCGGCCTTATTTCTATATATACACGCAATTAATAACGATATTCTATAGTGAGCAGTTATCTTGAAGAGACAGAACACAAGACAACGCTGACAAGACTTTGCACGTGAAGACACTATAGTCACAGTGCTTGTTGTGTATACTAAAGTATGTTAATATAATTCCGGATTCTTTGAAACGTAAAATGACCCCCAATGACACTTCACTTGAAATGCTTCACATTCCTAATACATCTGGTAAATGATGTATAATGATCAATTAAAACTATATACTTATCCAATATTAATTTCTACATTTGATCGAAGTGCGCCTACATGCACGCACATGCATATATCTAATTGTCATACCTTTGTTCATTTCTCTCGACACACATACATAGTGTACCTGATCATTGATATCGATTCATCCAGAATAATGCTTTCATATAACCGGAAATTGTTCTGGACCCCACCCAGGAATCGTTCCCGGGTAAGGATTCTAATCAGAAATGGGATTCCAACACCTCAGAAGGTGTCCATCTCAGAAGGTGTCCATGCAGATGAAATACACGTAGAAGTCATCAATCCACGGAAATTAATCACTAACTGAGAAAATACTAAATAAACGAATACTCGTCTTGAAAATGCCAATATTTCTTGACCTCCAATGACCAACATCCTTTTGAAATTGAATAAAGGAATCGCTCCCGTTTCTTCTTCATTCACGGTGTGGCAGATATTGGCCGCGAGATGAGTTTATCAATGAGTGCCCAATATCTATAATGAGACACATAACAGGAAGTGACTGCGAGTACAAAGAAGATCGGTAAGAGTAATTGCACGTCCTCCAATTTCTCCATCCAAACACAAACATTGGGGTCTAGCAAATGTTTGCAGAGGATTGCAGTGGAAGCAAATCAATGTTATTACAATGGAGACTTGTTAAGACCGTGGACTGTTATGTCTTTACAAGATGTAGGAGGAGAGGCGGACTGTATCATTAAATGACGGATGAGTGAAGACAGGTAGTGATTCAATGATTCAAGAAAGCGTTGCTAGACAGCTCCGTCGCCGTGTGTGTGTGTGTGTGTGTGTGTGTGTGTGTGTGTGTGTGTTTTGTGAGTGAGAATGTATCATGTGTGTGCGTGTGTGCGTCTCTCCCCAGCCCCACATATCTTGGTGTCAATCTCAAAGAGGTAGTAAATTCACTGACTGAATATTTAGGAGATTACACTGTGTACTATATTCCATAGTTAAGGTTGTCCACTGTTCGTATAATCAAGTGAGGGTGGCCTTACATCAACGAGGTCTTATTAAGTTATGGATACTAACAAGCTTAAGCATATACTAAGACCCCCGACGGTTACGTTTGACATATTTCATTGAATGCATTTATCTTGTTCTCTCAACTAATATGCGGATTTACGTACGTTAACTTCTATATAGCATTTAGATTTCACGTTAACAAGATCTAGACATGACTAAATTAGGAGTGCAAATATAGCAGGGACTGAACTCATGTCCGTCAATTATCAGAGAGAGGTGTATAGGGGAGAGAGGAGAGGATAGTTAGAGAGAGAGAGAGAGAGAGAGAGAGAGAGAGAGAGGGGGGAGAGAGAGAGTGGGAGAGAGGGCGACAGATAAAGAAATAGAGAGGGAGAGAGAGGGGAGACAGATAAAGAGATAGAGACAGAGAGAGAGAGAGAGAGAGAGAGAGAGAGAGAGACAGAGAGAGAGGGGAGAGACAGAGATAGGGGAGAGAGATGGGAGACAGATAAAGAGATACAGACAGAGATAGAGAGAGGAGGGAGAGGGAGAAAGAGGATAGAGAAAAGAAGAAGAAGAAGAAGAGGAAGAAGAAGAAGAAGATGAAGAAGAAGAAGAGATATTGGAGAGGCATGAAGAAAGAGGGAAAACATAGGAGGGGTAGAGAGATCATGCTGATAGTCAATGATAGATTAGGTGTAGTTCGATCCCAATAGCAAACCAAGCATAAAGTGCAGTACTGTAGTAGAATGTAAGAAATGACGTGAATATATTCATATACGTGATGAGGAAATCAATAAGTAATTCATGCAAACAACAAGTTCGCTTCCATACGCCTTTCATGCACACGCCATTCAAATACTCCACTCGATGTTAGTAATGACGTTCAATGTTTTCTAATGTGGAGTCGGATGAGCGACGGTGCTGTGGCTATTTCAGACGTCAGTAAATCAATATTTGAGCTGAAGAATCGTATAATTAGTTCTTATGACAGGAGAAATACTTGATCAATGATTTTCGAGAAGAAGGAGAAAAAAAACAGGCATAATTTGATCTTACTGATAAGACTTTGAATGATTAAAAAAAGAATATTGTACGAATGACCTATATGAAAATGTTTTCTCTTGTTAACAAATTGAAACGAAACATCAAATGCCGTAATCCAGCTGCACATGAATGTCTTAATGAGAAGCTACGAGTATCACAAATGTGCATCTGGCATGTAATTTAAATGTCACATGTCTGCTTCCAAGTCAGGGAATTACATGGAGGAATACAAGCTGATTCGGACCTTGATGATTCGGACCCAAAAAAAAAGCTGATTCGGGCCTGTTTCCAGGCTGATTCGGACCTCTATCCAAAGCTGATTCGGTGCTACTTCGGACCTATTTCCATTAATGAAAATTCCTGAAATCCATGTGTTCTACAGTGTTACATTTTATGTGTGAAATTATTAGTATTTGTATTAATCACAGGGGCTCAGTGATAGAATAGTAAAAATAAATAATACATTTTTAAAAATACCTCTGAATTAAATCGTATATCTGATAACCATGAACGAAGTTATTGAAATTTCCAAAATAAATGCAATAAATCATCCTAGTTGTTAAAAGTAAATAGTAAATAGTCTTGAGAGAAATTCAAAGCATTGCTGTCTGCTAGACATCGTATTTTGAATGAACTGTTTCGTGTTCACTGTCAGAATACAATGTTTAGCTTTGAATTTCCCTCAAGACTATTTACTATTTATTTTTAACAAGCCAGAAGAGAGAACGTGCATTGAGTCCTTGAACTTCCGTCTACACAACTAGGATGACTTATGCCAAGAACAAAATATAGGAATCCTTTGCGAAGGCAAATTGCTTTTCACGATAATTAATATTTAAAAAAAGAAGCATGTGCACTGAACGCGAAATGTATCTTTGTTCCCAAGGTGGGAAATATCTACATATAGCTAATACTAATAGTAGTCTATATTTGCATAGTTCTTTATCTCAGATCGTCAAATATAATAATGTTTTTTCTTGACAACAAATGCTGTATCCTTGATCAGACATGGTGTGGTTATCGGTTGTCGTCATCCAACCTAGAAATGTTAACTTCCGCCAGTCAAAGTTGGCACCCAGCATCATCCCACGAGCTCTGTGGTGAAATGTACGTGTACGTATAAGAAGACCACCCCACCCCACCCCACCCCCAATACCCACCCCTTTCACATGCGACCCACGGAGGGTCCGGTCTGCCGAAATCGACTGTTGGAAGGCGATCGGGAAAAATAATAACTAAAGAAGAAGAAGAAGAAGAAGAAGAAGAAGAAGAAGAAGAATACCCCCATCCTCCCATCCCCATTCTGACATTTTGGCATCTCTCTATTTTCCGGATGATTCACGATTAGAATCAAATAGGCTACCCTATATTTACGTAACATGATCTCTTCAGTATATGTCTTTGACCTCTGAAGAATGCACTATCTATGTTATACTGCTCGTAACTGTGTTTGCGTATTCCAAACTCCCCCGACGCATATATTTAATTCGCTTGGTCGACTTTTACCGTGTACTCCCCCACCATGGGCTGAAGAATGCACCATCTATGTTATACTGTTCGTAACTGTGTTTGCTTATTCCAAACTCCCCCGACGCATTCCAGAAAGGTTCTCTCCATGGATCAGGGAAACTGTCTCCAGTTGACATATCAGGAAAATAGTTTCTTATCTTAGAGTTTCCTCTGATATAGCGATGGAGCCACGATGGGGACTGCTTATTACTTTAGGCGGCGTAACCGGCGCTATAGAAGTCGTTTTCGGTACATTGCATATATATATATATTATATTTAATTACTTCAGATATAGCGTGCAGGATCTACACTGTGACTCTATGGTGTATCAATTACTTATAAGTACATGTATATGGGCCAATTACTAAATAAATGACTGACTGACATAGATATGTATGAAATCACATTAGATTGATAATAATTATGATTGCCTTATTCAACGATAATGTTACCCTTATATTTAATTACTTCAGATATAACGTATATGTATGAAATCACATTAGATTGATAATAATTATGGTTACCTTACCCCATGCAGTTTATGTTTATTAATTGCAACTTGGTCATGCTTTGGTAGATCTCGCATTCCAGTAACCTTCATCGGCAGTAATCAATAAACAGAGCGTATGCCATACAGAGTAATAGTAGTAAAACTACTTAATTCAGCATCAATGTGTAAACAGACCAGCTGGTGTTGTATGCTTTGATTGTGTCTATAGTTAATGGCGACTTGATTTTTTTCCTTCAGTGGATGAGACCTTCCGCTGACAAGTGGACGAGACAATCTCCACTGAAGCAGTCAACCATGACGATATGCCATTACCGTACGCCCTAATTCTTTCTTTCCTTTTTTACTTGCTTGCACGAGAGAGCTGTACGACTTACATACGTGATAAAACTGTAGTATATTTAATTCGCTTGCTCGACTTTCACCGTGTGGAGTTACCATGGGCTCCACGGTGCGTAGATTGCGTCTAACTACACGGAAAGTTCAGTAAAGGTTTCTTTATTGATCGTCACCTGGGCGTCTGTATCTTTGATTTTTTGTTAACACACCGTGGTGTTCACAGTCGTTAAACTATCAATAGAACATCGATCTTCGCGTCGTCAGACTACCGCGCTTTATCTATAACCATGATAGATGTAGTCCGTTTCTGAATTAGGAGACGGGTTCACTGGTGACAGAACTTATTAGGACTGCCGTGAACAATGGTATACGGGGGTTATTTGGGTTTGATAGACCGGCTCCATTGTTCCATTGATATAATCGTTTTATTGAATAAATGGAAGTAAATTCTTTAACATGTCAATATGTAAAACTATTCATTCTGATGTTTTCCTATTGTATTATGAAATATAACACACATAGGATGTTAAGGAACACCTTACACCATAGTGCTTTGATACAGCATATCATGTTGTGCTCGTTGTAGTCAAAAGACACCTATTGTTACTGTCATTTTTAATTTCAGTTTAGAACCGCTTTCAAGATTATTTCGCTCATATTACGGTTTGTCAATATGCGGCAGAAGCAAACCTGAAACATCTGTAACGTCGAGTGTTGCAGTAAACCGGTTATATCAAAGATGACCAATTTTACGATTGAAATCTTAATTTATCTTTGATTAAGTACTTTACGAACCTGAACATAGCGTCGTAAATTACATAGACTAACCAATAACTATTTGTGGAACTCATTCTAAGCTAGGTGTAGGTACAAGTGTTAACAATCTTATCCAGAGCAAACATACTAGTATTACAGTACCAAAACAAAATCAGTCACACGGTTCTTGCCTAAACGCGGGCATACAAATCAAAGATATCACCTTCCTTACAACATACGAAGGAAAGAAGAATGGAAAAAAACCACGAGAAGTTTCAAACAATAGACAAATTTTCCATCTGTGATTATTAATAATGTATCCGAAGTGCCACCGCCGTTCCCGACCAGTCACACTAAGATAATCGACTAGGTGTGAGGCACAGATTGGCTGGCAGGCAAGTTCGTGGCAGAAATACACGCGACGAAGACGTCCCCGACGAGACCAATGGATCCGGTCAGCGTTGCCGTCCGTGACATCTCTCACATCACACGGTAGCGACTGCCAAGACTGGATACTGCCCACGGCAACTCAAAATGGAATCATGAATATTTAATTGATTGTCGATGGCCACTGGAACGAGTGTTTAAGTTAGGCCACAGAAACGACAGTGCGACGTGGTCTCTGTTTAATCATTTATCAAGTCATCTTCTTGAGATAGTTGGGACTCTGTCTATTGATCTGATGTGTGCTGGACTTCCTGGGGAACTGGGGAACTCTCATTGCAGTAGTTGTATAGTTTGCATGGTCTCGTAAGCTGTATTGCTTTTATCACCTGACATTCTTGGTCAATACAATATGTTTAAACTAAACAGCAGTTGTCTGTAGCATGTCCGTGCACAGCCTGCGTTTCCCGAAAATAAATCTTAATGTAGTCTGGACGTAAACCAGTGCGTGCGTCATGCTTTTACTATAGCATGGAATTACGTAAACTTCCATGACCGGTACGTCCCTTTCGTGAAACGTAGGCTAAAATTGGATGATATAAACAAAGGGAACTTAATACACTCATTCTAAACATTATCATTAGACTATATAGAGCAATTTAATATACTGTTCGCATCAAATAATATGTTCTAAGTTGCTCTTCGTACACTCTTCCATATGTTTGCTGATTTTTGCAGAATGACAAAATGGTATGTTTTAAATAGTGATAATTTAAGATCATTCCATCCAGCTTTATGATGAAGATATTATAAATGATGCATTCCAGTTACGTGGTCAAAGAAATAGATATCGTATTTAAACCCTTAGTTAATTTACAACAGTTATGGCCCGTGGATTTTATCGTAGCAATTTTTTTGCAGATTTACCTCCCACAATAGAAATTATGGAAGTGATGGAAAATGTTATAATGCCACAAATGCTTACTCGTAAGTCTATAGCTGGAGCCGCCTTATCAGCTGATCGTCTCCACAATGTATGTTACAGAATTACGGCCCATCATATCGCCAGACAAACACATATATTTGTATTATGAATCTATGAAACTGTGATTCATACAAGGAGCAAATCAATCATATTAACCCTCTCCCTTCTGGATTAGGCACCGACACTGCTCTTTAAGGCATCTCTGGTTGCCTCCAGCATGGAGAGGGTTAAATGGGGGTCTCGTTTGTTCCTGCGATCGTCCTAAGAGAAAACAATTTGATTGACTGCAATTTGAGCAAAGATGGAAAATTGGACAGAACGGTTTGCATAATTCCTTGAGAGATCCCGACCAATAAAGCCCCTATATTAAAAAGTGATTGCAGCTGTCTTCGTATCTGATTTGAGGAAGTGTAGTCTGGATTCAGTTTCTTCATTTAGAGTTATGAGTTTCGATTGAGATTTCCTTGATAATGCATATCCCATGGGGGAGGGGGATGTATTTTTACATGTTAGATTTCTTAATAAAAGGTTGCACGTGTGCTCATTTGTCAGACCTAGAATATTTATCTTTTGTTGGCTATAGCCAATTCGTCAAAATCAATACTACGTATTCTCATCCCCGTGGCAGACCAAAAAGTAACAGAACTGATATTTCCAGTGCTTTATCAACACAATTTATCAATATTAAATACACAGTACATAAAAGAGTTGACAGCATGAAAGAGCAAAAGATGACACGATCAATCTCTATTTTAATTATATATTTTATATCTTCAGTGCGTGGTATGCGACATAGTCAGTGGGACAAAAAGTTGTAGCTAACCGTGTAAAGTAAATACACCTTTGTGTAAAGTCAGAACAATTATGTATGGTCTGCAGGAAATACTTCCACTAAATCGATCAAATCCACAAGTCATTTCTTAGACATGGATTTCATTCAACTCTATAGCATTAGCAACGTGCCCACACATCGAAATATTAAATATATACAGGGTGCTTTGTAGGCCACCAACTACGGCAAACAGTAAATATTATTGCAAGATTGTGTTATTGTGTTGTCGGCCTACGAAATTAGCCTATTCACTCTGACACGCCTAGCTATACACTTGAGATCAATATAGAAAGAAAATATCGCATGTGTATGATACGTGAAGTGCCATCACGATTCTTTTCAAAATTTGAGTTAGATTCCCGTTTGACGATCCATGAAATAATAAGCACAGAAATAGTGTACTTGAACAAAGTGGTAATCGAATCGATGATCCGTGGTATTTCAATACATGCTGTTTTCATTATACAACACATATCCCCAGTGGAACATTACTAATGGTCTGTGTAAGGAAACGATTCACGATCCATTCATTTGGCATTTGCAACTGCCCTTCGGTAAATCTTTCAATATGTTCCTATTGTGTAGACAAACAATCTGGAGAGAGAGTGAGAGAGAGCGTGAGAGGAGAGAGAGAGTGAGAGAGAGAGAGAGAGAGAGAGCGCGCATCACGAAATGCTATCGCATTTGTAACTGCCCTTCGGTAAATCTTTCAATATATTCCTATAGTGTAGTCGAACAATCTGGAGAGAGATAGAGAGAGAGCACATCAATTTATACTATCGCGGAGTGCAGTCCATAGTCCGGGGTGGGGGGGGGGGGGGGGTACCGGTATATCCTTTACCCTTTCACCACTGCTTCACAGTTCAATCAGCGGGTGGTGCCAGCGAAGATGTAATCAAATTTAGGTCCCCAACATTCGTATCAAATGCATCCTGCTGCAATGTGGAAACAGTTCGGGGGATTTTTATCGACAATACGAGAATGGATTGGGTTCCAACGATTGCCTTCTGTACATCGTGTTGTCCAATTGTTCACATGTTCGACCCCCTTCACCTGTTTGCCGACCATCACAAAATGTCAATACTGGGAATAAATGGTTCTCATTAGGTAATTGCGCATCTGAGAATTAATCTAGTTCCCGTTTCCCTGAGCTCGCCATTTACTATTCGTCAATAGGCAGACCCCAGTCCATTCTGAAAGTAGATGTTCATATATTCATCTAGCAGGTATACACATGCGAATTCCTGCAGTTGGAGGTTCCGAAGGATTGTCTTTCTATATCAACACCGATCAGTGAGTTTGTTTACTTTGAGAAGCAGTTACATCAAGGAGGTAAAGCTGTACGAACCAGTAACCAACACGGCGTGTGAATCAATCCATAAATAACAAAAAGTCCTCAAGTTAAATAGACAGTGGTGGGTTATTGACAAACAAGACGGAAGCTATGTTTACGGTAATTGGTTCTGAATTGAATTCAGTGTTGCTTCTTGATTAACGTTAAATAACTGGTGGAATATTTCCTAGAAAAAGAAAGTGTTTTCAGCTTCGTTCGATATTTATTGAAGGAAGTTTTAATCGATATAATATTTCTTGTTTCACCATTAGTAACTTAATTTTCTTACTGTTACATTGCTAATTCTGAAATGTCATTTATTACATTTGTTCACGAAATATTAAAATATTAACATCATATTAATTTTGTATGTACTTTATATACATGGTGCACGAAGTAAGCTAAAACATACCACTATTAAGTTGTAAAGTAAATAAGTTAATGGGCCATTTTAAATAACCATAATGTCAAATGACAAGAGTTGCAGATGGTCTCCATTATAAGTGTCACAGATTACGTTAACTGTTACAATTGTACACCGCATCAGTCTTGGCTGCTGCTATTCCTTAATACCACCATTATAAGCTATCGTTAACCATTCATAATCTCCATAAGATAACAGCATTCTAAGACTGCCAAGTCCCATAAATTACAGTCACGTCCGCCAAGTCATGTATGAACATCTAAAAGAGAATACTGTTGACATCCTGTTATTGACGACAAGCTAAGAACTACCATATAACGTACGATCGATCCAGTTACCCGTTAATAAAAGCGCATCCGGTCCCCCAAAGAAGCAGCGATCGAAGCATTAATGGATGCTGATTTGTGTACACAATCTCCAGCTGATATACACCGGAAGTCCGCCTGAGTGAAGAAGACGTCTAAATGAGTGGAGCTTCTCGCTGGTCACGACCTGCTTCTAATCTTACCAAAGAAATACCACAGTGTGTTGTTGTACATAAGCTACCCTGTTTTTTCATCGATAAGGAAAACTACTTGCTTCCTGAACAATATTGGCTGGTTTCACATATGTTGATAGTGTCCGGTTCACCAAAGTGTATGCACCAATGAGAAGGAAGCGACGACGGATATGCAGATTCTGTGACACTTCGTGAAATAACACTTCTATTTAATCGGTGATATCAGTATTCTATAGTAATAGCCCCTACAGAATTTATAAGACCACTTTTCAGAATAGATTTTTACCTTTTGTACGAATCCTAAGTGAAGTTGATGGTCTACAAATATCAGATGCTTCGACAGAACAGCAAGATAAGCATCTACTCTGAAATGACTATGCATGTTCTTTATAAATCTACAAAGCGTCTGCATTGATTGATAGTGCGTGTGTACCAATCCCTCTGATGAATATTTTGCAATTGAAAAAGATTTTGTTATTTTGTTCAAACATGCGCGTATATTTCGAATGGCTCGATAATTTTCATAACATGGAATGTGAATTCAAAGAACTTCAATACTTGTGGTCAGATTTGATCCACAAATATCGTGGTAAAGTAGAGAAATAAAATCGAGAATTGAAGGGAATTGCGTGATGTGTGAGGCAGCGAATATTTCATTTACACAATTAGATATAAAACTCATGTTACTAACAACACTGATCATTACTACTAAAGTTACTATTACTATTTTGTAAATTAAATGTTGTATTATCATTATTTATTATTTTTATTATTATTTTATATATATATATACATATATATATATATATATACAACAGCTTATCTTAACTGAACTATTCCTTTAATTCTTTGCGCTTCGAGCATGTATTAGCATGGAGTCATGCGCTTTATAAATGGACTATTATTATTATTATTATTATCATTGTTAGATTATTATTATATTATTATTATTAGTTCTATTATTATTATTATTACTATTCTCATTTACATTTATTTATTAAATTTCATGTTCTATAATTGTTATTGTGCAACTGTCTTTAATTGTTATCGTTGTTTTCATTTTCTTTGTCTTAACCTACCAGCTTGTTTTCGTAGTTGCATGGAGACAAGATAGATAACAGACCTGGGATGGACAACGCGACCAGATCAATGTATATAACTCGCCTCTCTACAAACTTCTATAATACATTTAAAGACCATGACCGTATGTATTGATTCCTACTCACAGAACAGTGAACAGTGGATGATTTTATATCTGATCAGTATCAGTTAGTACTTCATATTAATATTTAGTTATCAAATATTAACTTTATGTATGAAGATATTGTCCGTGTACTAGTAAGGTAGTATTCACAAGAAAAGGTCGACATTGGAACATTCATAAATAATTGTCATAGTAAGATTGAGAAAACATGTAAAGCGGAAGTCTTGAGAGTCTCAAAGGAATGGCCTTGGTATCACATAACATGATTCGATTGGAACAGGATACCGCATGACGCGTGCTTCAATTAACCATGGTACTCTCTACTCTTGCAATCAATAACCATATACCTATAGGAGTAATTAGTCAAGCAGTCTTTGAATTGCTAGAAATAACATTTGGAGACTTAAAATTACATCGACCATTTAAATAAATCTTCTCTAGAATATTCCTTTTCTATTTCCATCGCCGTTGACGCAACTTTGACGTCTGCACTTCTATGTGACGTTACTCGTCATTCGGTCTCGTTCTCTGGTCTATATTGGGAACAGACTTCTCTGGAACGTCCCTATACATTTTAATAGTGAAAAGAAAATACTGTTCTCCGTGTAGTACAACCAGAATCAGGAAGTAATATTTCTATATTGCTCTCAGTCTCACCTTGAACCTCGGCCATGCAATACAGAATTCGTATACTAGTAACTGTACTCTCGGGGTTATGGAATCAGCCGTCCTTCGAATTAGTGCAGTAATTACCTAGTTTTACTGGATAGTTTTGAAAGAAAACATGGTCAACACCGAATTGTTGTTTTCACCCGAAAATCATGTCGAATTCCGACAGCTTTTCACAGACATTGTCACCGTATAATCTCGCGTCAAACAAACCCTGCTATCATTTGTTCCTCGTGAACAGCTCAGATGGGCATTTGGTAAATACTGTCAATCATTTATGACATCCGACTTCCTCGCATAACTCAATAATCCGTATGGCCGAGCCTCGGGTAATCACCACGCATCGAGAATAATACGACGAGGGTTATTATATAAAAGGACCATGGAACCAGGCTACCACGTTAATGAAGAACTATGCAACTCAATTCCAGATACCTCATTAGACAAACCGAGCCGTGACAACTTGCTTTCGTATGTTTTCTATACATTGCAATCCCATTTCACTTTTAATTCTAGGTTTTCAAGCGCTTACCGTGAAAGAGATGGATAGAGTAAGTATCGATCCCTCGCAAATAGTGTCTTTAGATTCACTTTGATTAAATTGCTCAGACTTAAAAGCTGAAGTAACGCCGGGGCTTCTAACTTGTCAATCTATACAGCTCGACGAATGACGTGTAAAAAAAACCCAGCACCCTCCTCACTCTTATTACAACTTTGCTTGACCGTCTTCCCGAGAATATTCCCTTTTTTCATCACATAATTGGTCGACTCCATTAAACAGCGTAGAGAAAATTTGAGGGAAATCTCATTTTCTATAACATTATTGGAATCTATCGACATAAATGTACTACTAGACGACCTACCAAGCCGTTTCTTGTTCTTTCATCTCAAACACTAATTTTATATTCCACTCGGTATAACACGAACATAGAAGGCGCTACTTTACCAATGTGAAATGTCACAAAGCTCCTTCTTGTACAGATCGGAGTGACTCTAAGGTAAATTAACCTTCTACCTTAAGCAACGGTCAATGGACCAACACAATACTAACATGTATTGCAGACATCGAAATCTTCACTAAAGGTTAAACTATTCTCCAACAAGGAAATCGTATCTTACATGAATGTTTAGGTTTACACTCCGATGCAATACCTACTAGTTCCCGATGATGCAAGTTTGGTAGCATAAGAAAAACATTAATAGAAATCACGACAATTATTTTGTATGCTGTGACAGTGTGATATTTGCTACAATATTCTAAATAATGTCGTCCAAATTAGACCGTCTGAATCAAGTGTATTGTTATATAAAATATTGGCGGGACAGCCATCATTAGC
>JAUTBT010040123.1:0-17340 GCA_032361225.1 Lepetodrilus schrolli | reverse complement strand
GTTTGAATAGATGGCTATATCTGGGGGAATTGCAGGACTATTCGAGTGTGTTTTAGAAGTAAGTATCGAAATAGAAATTAATTACAGATAGTTCATGAACATTTGCAACACAGAGAGCTCTAGGTTTTCTATGTGACAAGGAAGAAAAGCCTAAAGCATAGAGCATCATAATATGATTTCATGTAACTTTCATAATTGGGTTGGTAAATATGGTTTGTGATATTTTACATGTTTGAATTCTGGTGTGATACATATAAATGTGAACAGTGAGGAAAGTTCTGTCTCAATAAAACAAATAACACAAATAACACAAATACGCTCAGATACAACTTGAACAGCATACATGTGACAGAAGTCATTGATCAACGTCATGATTACACCACTGTACCAAGACAAAAACACATTTTTCCTTAGTCCATTTTGTTTTCTACATTCTTCAATACACATAATTGGGACTATTCACCCCCAATCAAATGAGGGCTTCATTATTACCCAACTAAAAAGATGCCAGCAAGCACAAGGTCTAAAGAAGAAGAAGAAGAAGAAGAAGAGGGATCAGTAGAAGAACGGAAAATGAGGAAAGATTTATAGATAGGTCAGCTGTAGTTTTTCTCATTGCATGTGTTCTTATAGATTTCAGTACTAACACCTTGGACCCCAGACACACACACACACAAAGAACTACACTTGCAGTCTAGTGACCATGATGAATTGCTGCCAGGTAATTGGGTCTGGAATTTAAGACCGAGCTGAAATTTACAAGGAGTTCTGCCAATTGCCCAGACAAGATGGGCACTTGTTCTGGGCTGGAGAGGTGGTGGTTATGAACATATTGCGTGTGGAATGCACTGTACTCAGGTTCAGTTCTAGCACTGATTGATAGGGGACCAGTGGTGAGGGACGAAACTAGACTACCTTCTCCTGTATCACAGACAAGAAGCATCCGAGATGTGTGATTATAGGAATGTCTTGCATCTGTTATCTTGGGGACTCTTGAGCATTTAGCCAAGTGTTTGATACCCGATCATGGAATGATATAATTATTGCAGATTTGTGGTATGGTTTGAATTGAACATAACCATAGGCTATAAAAATGTATGACATTGCGTGCATGTAATGTGGTAGCAACAGAATAATGTAAAGATTATGAAAATATTTGAGTAAAATAATACCAAAAGTATTACTAATTCTTGTGCACTATTTTGCAATTTAAATTATTTTGTGAAGAATTATTAAATCAATGTCTTAATAATATAAAATGTATACTGAAACCTTGATTATGTATTTGAAATTTGCAACACATGCTCCAAAAGATGATAGAAATGAATGAATGAAAGAATATGCAAGAATAAGTCACCAATACACAGGCTGCAATGATGAAAAATACAGGAGACTAACATTTGATCCAAATTGTCTGAGCAAACTCTATGATGATCGACACATTTACATCTTCTCACTAATAACCATTTTTATTTCCTTTGTTATCAATAATTATACTACAAAGTCAGTTCCAAAAACGTTCATACTTTCATACTGTTCTACTGTGGCCACAGTGACATAGACTAGTGTGGCCAGTACAGACTCCTTCCATTAGCCAATATCTTAGCATGGAATATTATGTTCTGTTCTGGCTATGTTGTACAGAAAGCACATGGCCTGGGATATCACTTGTAGATAGAGTCTACCCATGGCAAATGATCTGTCAACACACATCATAATACTACTACTAGCCATTATCAGTGATTTCCAACCCAACCAGTAGCAGGAATCTCCTGATGGTGGGTTAAATGAAGGAAGTACCCGGTCTCAGAAGATATTATAATGTAGTTCAGCCAACTTGAACCCATGTCTAATGCTTTGAATAGGAATAATATCTTACAGAATTACACACATCATTATATCCAGAAAAACATCTATCGATATCCAAACCTAATAAACAATTACAAACTAATGTATTCCATATCAAATGGTAAATATAGACATCCAAACATAATAACAGTAGTAAGAAAGAAGACCAGTTATTGCTTCAGTGTCATCTGAAATTTAAATATCAGCATTTCCTGGTGTTTGGGGAAAACTTCCAGGTATAGCATATCCATTGTTTCGGAGTGTTCACTGGACTGTACATCTCCAAGGAAAACACGATTATTATAGCATTACCATTAGAACCTGTTCATGCAAAACAGAAAGAAAAAAAAGCTCTGTAAACTTTGCAGAATGAGGACTTATCAGTGACACATCTGAAAAATTACCGTGCATATAAAATATTCATGGCCAGCTGTGACACAGTCAGTGTGTGCGCCAGACCAAAGTTTATCAATGGTGACAGCAATATGTAAAGTATAGCCCAAGACTGATGGGATATCAGCTTTCTCTATTGCTGTTATAATGCCATAGTTCCAGGAGGGAATCCAAAAAGTATTGCTGTAGCTCACTTGGTACTCCATAGGAACATTTATGGAAATCGAATTGGGCTACATGTCTTGAGTATTCTTGAAATATGCTTGACCAATGAAGCCTTGTTTGAAAATGGATTGGAACTGTTTATTGTATACTACTATTTGGTACTAACATTAGTGAGACTGCTCAGGTAGTGTTTTAGCTTTATGGAACCAGTGGTTTCAGAGAAATGCAGATAATGCACAATGACAGATATATAGAGGCATTCATTTATCACACATACCAAGAGATCTAACAAACTATCCACCTTCATGAATGTATACGATGGTTGATTGATTCACTATTGTACATGTAACACTTGTTAGAAAATAGTGTTAATAGTTTATTAAGGATTGCATAAAATATTTAATGAATTCAATTTTGGAAACATTAATAGTACATAAACCTGACATGCATGATTAACTATTTAATTAGAATCCCAATATTCCAACAATGAACATGTTTTTTTAAAATAATTTTAGCCATAGAATAATATTGTTCCAGACATGTGCAAAATTGCAATTTGGGACATCTTGCTATATATTAGCATACTAGTAACATTAAATAATTGCTTAAACAATGTTGTTTAAGTTATGGCATTAGTACATAATATAATTTCAATGCAGAGAGCCATAGTTCTGAAAACAATGGTCCCAGTTCTACCATTGCCTTCAAAACTGATGCTGGAGAGAGGACACATGACACTTCACCATCTGGACATTGAACAGACCATTAACAAGTGCAGATACTATCGCCTTCAACAACAGGAACCATCAAGGAGCGTCCTTGCTTACTCTTGAGAGATAGAAACAAGGAGATTAGAGCTCTGGCACTTACTCTTCTTGGTCACTACCTCAAGTTAGACTTTAATGCCCCCTGAAATCCAATCTGGACAAACAAACTGTTTCTATGTTCGCAATTAGAACGCAACTTTCTAGTACTCTCTGGTACTAACCAGGAGGCAGTCTGACAAAGGCGCAAGTCGAGGGATATTTAGACCAGTATATCATTCACTGACTGGGAGAGCCTGTCTGACAAAGTCATAATAAGCTAGAGTACATTAAAGCCTGTATATCATTCACCAATGGGAAGTCTGTCTGAGGAAGTCACAACATGTTAGCGTATATTTAAGCCAGTATATCAGAGAGCATTGCCAAATACATCATTGCTTCTGTAGAGAATTGTCAACTCTGTGTAGCCTCATAGTGATAAATAAATAGAAATTCATATATTCAACACGTATGTTTATATTCATGGTTATTATCTAAACATTCATGTACCATTTAACAACTTGTATCCAACCCCTGACAGCAGCTTTGAAGTCTATCTAACACATCACTCCACCCTTTGGTCTACAAGCACAAGTGAGTGAGTGAGTGAATTTTTGTTTTACGTCACAGCGGGAATCTTTCACCCATATGTGACGGTGAACTAATTAAATATACAATATAAATGGGTTAAAAATGATAAGTTTGATTAAAAGTGAATATATGATTGAATAAATGGAATGATGAAATTGAAATTGAATAAATATTGTGATTACAATAGAAATAAGTATGCAGTGGTGAAAGATTCCCACTCTAGCACAAGGACCTCCTCAGTCCAGTAAAATGTCTACACTGTAGTCCATTTAAAAGTCCACATTGTTCATGAACCAATAAGCACAGAGAATTACATTGCAAATATGGATAAAGGAAAATAAATAGTTATATATAATTCTTAATGACAGGTTATTTTACAAAAGATGAACCAGGGAACTATTTGACTAAGAAATTTAAACTTGTTTTTACAATTGTAAGTGGTGGATATCTTGACCAATACTATGGGTGAGAAACTAAAGCAATGGCTGCAGTATTTCACCTATATTCCACTTCTACAGCTACAATAACTTCATGTCATGTCCCCCCATTGACCATGCTGTATTCTGCTGTATTCACCTATGATATCCCACTGTACTGCTACAACAACTTCATGTCATATGCCCTCAATGTCCATCTGACCACAGGGACTACTGTCCCTCTACAAACATTTCCTTCAGGTCTCTTCCCTTCCATATCTCCTGATTATTACACCCGAGTCTACAGCCATATCAATCGCAGGTCCAGCTCTCGGCCACTCTGGCCAGCTTGTGGGTCACTTCCTATACAATTTAAGCCAGACACTAATTCTGTGTCCACTTGGTCACTTCCTAAACTAGCCAGGCTTGTTCAGTTCCCACTCCATCAATGCTTACTTAGTCCAGTTAATGGTCAGTTGAAATGCTGACCCATGCAGATCTGCAATGCCTAAAGCAGTAGACACAGCTTCCCTTGCCGATGCTTACGTGAACCCGAGTCTTGCTGGTCTGTTTAGGTGCGATGTCTTACAGCAATAGAATTAGTGGGCATTTGCAGGAAACTCCATGACATTATTACGATTCTTACATTTATGTGTGAAATCTCAAAAGGATAACATTTGTGGATCTTGATACTAGGTGTGAACCTTATAGCAATAAGAATTGGTGGGAATTGTACCACAACACCATACCATTCAATATTTCTTAGTCAAAACAAATTAAAAATTTGTTTTCTTTTTACCAATATATAATTACCAGTGGTCACTATGGTAACATTTGCTAATCTAGCGTAGACTTTTCTCACCTTCAAACCGACTGTAGTACTAGGTTTGAATCCCAAGCCACAGAGTATATTCAATTAGCTAGTCGGCATGGTTACCCCAGGTAACAACCATGCACGTCTCTTGATAGTCTCAACTCCAGCTTTGTTCACTCACAGCTTCATAACAATCATGCAGATTTGGGTAATGATGTAAGGCAAATATAGTTTGGCCTCAAAGACCTCCTCCAGATTAGCATGTCTGTATACCTTCCTATCCCTGGCCGACCAGTTCAAGTCTCAGTGATAGACCAGACACTGATTAGGTTAACTTCAGTGGTCATGTTTGTCTTCCAGTCACTCTCCCTGCTGGGCTGTGGTCATGATACAGCCAGGGTCACACTGGGAGGCCCACAGTCCAGGATCACACTGGGAGGCCCACAATCCGGGGTCACACTGGGAGGCCCACTGGGAGGCCCACAGTCCAGGATCACACTGGGAGGCCCACAATCCGGGGTCACACTGGGAGGCCCACAATCCAGGGTCACACTGGGAATTTAACATGTCCATTTACATAGTGCCATAGTTTGTGATTAATCAACCATGGGTAATCCCAAAGCAATTTCTCTCGACCAGTATTTAGCATCTACAATGTACATAATTACAAATCATTAAAGATTGTAACTAGTTTGTATTGAATTCTAACCAAATCATCGAAAGTACTTCATAGTTTCCATAAAATTGTCTTCATCTTAGAACCTTTTTTTGGTGTATATTTTTATGACCCATGGCATTTTTTCCTGACATTTGAGCTCAATATTACAGCCATTACCCAGAGTGTGCCACATTGACATACCAGGGCAAGATAAACTCGTTCCCCTAGGGAGGCGATGTGCTAATGAATGTCAGTAGGCAGTAACCCAGTCCAACATCAAGAAACAATTCCCAATGCATGGCAGCTCCCACTAACAGATAACAAATGGTAAGACCAATAGTTTTTTTGGTCCAAGGAATTTTTCTGGAGACAATGAATGCATGAAATTTGCCTGAAATTCTGAAGACGTTCATGCTGTTATGGTAAAGGTAAAAATCCAATTTTCTGAAAATGATTCATTAGTAAACTGAAAAAGGAAATCAATTTCTAACTCCTGTGTGTTGAATAATTACATATTTAACCATGTTCTACTTGTTTGACATAATATTCTTAATGACATCCTTGTTAACACACATTGAACTGTCTGGCATTCCTACAAAAACTTTATCCTTTGCCAAACTATCATTTTAAACAATACTTAAAAATTATTGTTCATAAGAGAATTTTTTTAACTTAACACTCAATTACTACAAGAGGTACCAACATTTATAAATGTGTTAAAATACCTGAGGATAAATTGAACCCATCCACCCAATTTACCCGACTATATTCTTGTCACATGCATGACTAACATCACAGCCACATACCAGGACCTGCTTGTGAAGATAACATAGCTCACCGGGTCATGCCTTTGGTTGCTGTCATATCTCTCTCAGGTTTACGACCACCAGACTGCCCTAGCCATCATCGTGTCCTGCAAATTTATGCTCATGGACGACCTCTATGACAAGAAGGACCACTGGCCAGCAATTCTAAACTATCCCAACTTTGCTGTTAGTCTTGTGTCGTGTCCTATAGCCGGTCAGCGATTCTAAACTATCCCGATTTTAAATTATCCTGACTTCGCTGTTAGTCCGTGTCATATCTCCCGGATGTTTTACGAGGACCGTACTCCTGCACAGACATCAGCATGAGGTGCACACACTGTTTATCAGAACGTGTCTGGCACAGCTTGGGTCATGGGTGGACATAGGCTTCTGTTTATTTATGCATGGTCACAAATCTCCCCATCTGTGACATGAGCTCCTTAGTTTAACCAAGACTCTTTCAAGCTGACCATAAACACAGACCCTGAACTCTTACCAAAGCAAACCGTGTTATCTCCCAGTGTAAATTGTGTATATTCGGTGATAGAGGAGTGGGGAATATTTCAGTTAATCTGATTTCAATGAAGAGAAATGGACATAAACTGGCTATAAAGTAGGTATGGTCACCTGTATATGGGGAGCCCGCTGTGGATTAATGACGTGAAATTGACAGAAACATCACATGATGCACAGACTAAGTGAACTTTGCTACTCTTCTTCAAAAATAGAACTGAGTAATTTGTTGCTCAATGTAGCAGCATATGCAACAATAAAATAAAATTTAAAAAAAACAACAACAAAAACAACAACAAAAATAAAAAAAACAATCAAAATCTATTTTTATAAAAATGACCATTGATTATCATCAGTTTCAGTAAACTGTAATGTATTTCTCATTGTCCAGCTAACTGATAAAGTCTGTGACACTTATTTCCTGAAATATAAACTTTTCATGACAAACCAATGTTAATTCTAAACAAATTCATAGCCATACAGCTGTGAAAGCTATCAAAAGGGTATACATTGAGTGAATGGTGCAAATTAAGTGGACGATTGACACATTGACAAATGTTTGATGTTATCTTTAGGTTTACACAGCTTGAAGCCATTAAGTAAAGACAGTACAAGAACCTACCACAAGAAATTAATAATTCTCAGTTACTGTTCTGGGAAACAAAAACAATACCACCACAGATAAAAAGGACTTTGTAAGGAAAACCTCAAAGCCATGCTGAAAACATCTGCTAGAAACAGGAGGGCAAAAGAATTTCGTTCACCGGAGAGAGATCTAACTGTCGCTGCATGATATATAGGTCTGACAATGTCAATCATTGTCTGACAATGTCAATCATGTCGTTCTGATTGCAGCAACATTCTCCACCACTTGGATTACATATGTTCATAAACTTGTAGGACACTATTCAAGTGCTATAAATATTTGCCCTTATCCTCCATAACAATTCCCAGACTGAAGAACCCCCCAGCAATTGACAATTTATTATTATTTCACTTTCCTGCTGAGATTGTCCAGACACTTATTTCTCTGCGAGCCGGATTTGACTTTTTTGTATAAAATACTCCATATTTCCAGCATTTATTCCGTCACAATTTACCAGACTGTAAAGAGCATTTTCCAGCCGACTGGCTTGTTCGTGGTGAAAAACTCATAGAAAATACATGCCAAGACTCTCTGACTCGCAGTTTCTAAACTCTCCCATGAGGGTATAAATATTCCCAGTGAGGATTTTCTAGGCATTGGGAGGCAAGAAAACATATTACACAGCCAATCCACACTGCCAATCCACAAGAGGAGCCAGACTCGAGGAGCCAGACTCGGAGGCAAGCAAAACAAATCAAATCCATGTGTGGGAGGTACTTTGGTGTACATTGCGAAATTAACATGACATAATGATCAACATAATTCATATCACAACAGCTGACAGTGTATCCGACATGATGAAAGGAAAGGAAAATTGTAGCCAAAATTTGTACTCAATTGAATGGAATGACTTCGGTGTTCACATTTTGTGATAAATAGAATGCACGATTCAGTATATATGATGTAGTGGTTTTGCTCTCTTAAAACAAATATTTTACAGAAATGATATTATTTATCAAATATATTAAATATTATGATATATATGTATATTATTATCATTCATATAAAATATACTCAACAAAATATATTAAGGGCCAGCAGATATATTATGGAAAAGCTTTCTCACAAATGTTGGAACTTGGCGAGGAATCTGGTGCCATTCTTTCTTCCAATGTGTCTGCACATTTACAGAGAGTACCTGGAAGCTGTATACATTTGAACATTCTTCATTATTAAAATAATATAATGCTTACATTATACATCCAAAAAGGCTACTGGCCCTTAATTAATTTTGTTGAATATATAATAATATGTATATTAAATAGTAAAAATATCCTGTTAACCTGTTACAACCAAATGGGAACAACGCTTCATATCTACCTGGTCTACACTACAGAACAAACTTGAGAAGACTCGTCAATAAGTTCCAATACTGACATAAAGGGAAAACCCTATGTAATCTATGCTGTCATGAATGAAACACTTCACTACGAATAGATCTATACCCATCAAATTAGCAAGCATTCTAGTGTCAACACTCCAATTAACAAAAAGACCCAGATTTGTTACGAGAACAATTTAGATCTATTACGCCTTGGAGAGTATATCTCAACCCAGTCATTAGCTTTACCTCAAGAGTTGTTATTGGATAATTAGAGTGGAAACAATTTTCACTGATTGCACAATTTACCACAATTATCCTAATTACACTTTCGCCTCCACGCCTTCACGCAGTGAAAACAACCCATTACATCACACGTGTCACTAACAAGTATCCACTTCACGCTTCAATTGGTACATGTAACTAATACTCTCGCTCTTGTACATACCACTCTAAAGCATTGTTCAATAGGTCACTTCATTGGAGTAGACAAATTTCACATTACAGCATGATGGATCTAACAAGTTGGATAGAAAAGAGCTCTCAAATCAAAACTGAAGATGTCTGGTAATAAAAAAACAAGATTGAATGAGAGAATTTATACCTATTCTATTTCTAATATTCAGCATCATTAATCAAATGTAAAATTGAAGATGTCTGGGAATAAAAAATACAATACTGAACAGATTGAACGAGAGCATTTATACCTATTTTATTTCTAATATTCGGCATCATTAATCAAAGTAGGTAATTAATCGCTCATTGCTGTCATTTGTCCAGGATAGCAAAACATTGAATACGGCAAAATCTATACTTGGGAAGTAATCAGAAAACCATTAAAAGTACCGAAAATAATAAGTTCCTGGTGTTGAGATGGAAAGGTGCTGTGTATTGCTCTAAACAATTTATTAATCACCGGACATGGCACTTTGTTATTCAATAGCAGGAAATAACAAAGTTATATATGCCAAGAGGTCCCCATGCTGGTCTTGACACTCTGGCTTCTCTTGAGGCTGTCTAGCAGTCAAATAAATATGCGATTATCATTTGCACAGGAAATTGGCTCTTAAGCCCTGGGGATAAATACTGATCAACTAGCAGCATATGCAAAATATCCCCAGGCAACACACGGATGATAATTTACATTTACTTCCAATTTACATTCGGAGTGGAAGTGACGGTTTTCATGGCTACATTAAACTCTGTAGGGGAACGGTGGTAAATATCTTCATTTACATAAACATATTTCCTTCCCATGCGAGGAATATGATTAGACTGAAAACAAGACAATATGGTTAAGATTAACCTCCAAGAAAAGTGAATTATTGAAAACACACCTGAGCCATTTCTGTTTCTTACTGATGTTCCACGGGTTTATTACAGATATTAAATGAACATGCTGGCATTTTCATTATTCAATGGAAACCTATTTTACAAGATACATTGCAAAAATGACACACAACAAAAAATTCAATTCTGTATCTGTTATCTACCATTGCTTTCCTTTCCATTTTACTATTAAATAACAAACACCAATGTTTAAATATTGATGTGGAGCTGAGATGTGTGAATATTTACAAGCTCTTGAAAGATTCAAAGCATGCCGATTGGCCACCACTGAGGTAATACATGTTGGGGAGGGAGGATAGGAGAGGTGGGGAGAGGGGAGCCAGGGGATGATCCGTTTCATAAACTCTGTGACGTGTAAATGTGTACACAGCCCGTTCTCTTCACACCTGTCAGATAGTGTGTTAACGCACTCACACTCCTCCCGACACGTTCATAACCATGTCAGGTCTTGTCCTGGAAATACACACATGTTTTTAAAAACTGGAGTTTAGATTCTTTCACTTATATCATGGCTAGTTAGTTCAGGACAGGAAGAAATCCACAACACCTGTAGTGCTGAATGTTGCAGTAAACCTGCAAATACCAGCTGGTGCTACAATCAGCACATCCAATCATGATGACATCAGAAAGGTAACTCTAGTGAACATTGATGCCGGGTTGGGATGTGATTTGAACCCTAGCCTTTGTCTCTATAGTCCAAATGTTCTACCATTGCACTACCACAAACAGCCATGGAAATGAACAACATCTATCCATGTCTGAAGATGCTGCAGTTCCAGCCGATGTCGATCTTCTTAAGCATCCACGTGTAACAGAACAGTAAATCACCAATAAACATTCACTGGGCACCTACACGCATGAAATTGAAATTAGATTTGCTGTTTACAAGGTGAGATGAGAGGAGATATATCCATAAGCCTGGGATGAGCAGTGTCCATGAAATGTGCAAATTAATTATGCTACCAATAAGTTTTTTCTCCAAGCTACGCAATACACATTCTCTCATAGGTATCAAGTCAGGTATGAGAAATACGGAAATTTATTTTCAAAAGTTTTTGCAAAGAATCTTCTTTACAGCATGATAAAATAGACACTTATGGTAGAAAATAGTAATACTTAACTAGATTGTCCCCTTAATGCTAATTTGCAGGGGAATGCAGCTTTGATAACCCCTTAACATATTACTTCTTCCATCAAAATGTTTGCCAATTTTCCTCATCAAGATTAAAATTTGCATTTATTTTTCACATCTTCCACTCCACCGCCACCTTCAAATGAAATACCTAAAGGAAACTTCCTGCATAATATTTGAGGAGGATTAAAAGATAAAGAAGGAAAGAGGTGCCACCCATAACTGGATGTGATAGTAATGTTGGCCACGTACCCACTGATTACCTACGACCCTAACAGATTTTCTTCTGTCAGGCATAGTCGGGCCAACTTAAATCATTTGTCAACTAGGGTCATACACCAATGAATAATTTGCAGTAATATCTACATAAAAATATACCATGGCCAGTGCAAATAACTAGACATATGCAGATATACCCCCAATAACCACCACAGAGATAATTCCTGCATCCCTGAATAGAATTCAAACTCATTACCCTTAGCATGGCATTCCTACACACTAACCACTTTCCTATCTGGCCCCCCATGTTGTGACACTTGCAGTACTCCAAACAACCCACTGTCAGAGAACTCTACAACCCAATGTCAGAGAACTCTACAACCCAATGTCAGAGGAATCAACCCCACTGTCAGAGAACTCTACAACCCACTGTCAGAGAACTCTACAACCCAATGTCAAAGGAATCAACCCCACTGTCAAAGGAGTCAGCACCACTGACAAGTAAAGGAAAACTTACAGACTAATGCTACTTCTGACTATCTTAACATCTATCTTCAACAAAACCCAAGCTTGTTTTAGATGCAATGTCAAACAGTTTTATGGGAAACAACAATCATTTTTCTTGGACTGTTTTGTTTTTATCTTTAGGAAAACTGAGGTCATCTATCTTGAAAGGTAAATCAGAGTGAAGTCTTTGTCAGTTGTGATACGTGCCATGTTGAACCAAACTCTTAGGCTGTTTAGAAAACATGCTATGATGGGGGAGAGTGGATAAAGAACATGCTGGAAATAGCCCAGGTTACCCTAATTCCTAACAGCTAAAGCCCTCTTTATAGTGCTTAAGTGATTTGAGGTTTGGGGACAGATTCACCAGTACTTCAGACCATAGCAGCTCGAGTTGGGGGAGGAAAACCTGCTATTACTAGGTGTTATAATGCAGCCAACCACTGTGTTGTAGAGTAACCTTTGAATTCATAACAAATACCTTACTAGGTAACCATAATGATATAACAATGTGAGAGAAAGAGAAAATGAAAAAGAAAGAGAAAGAGAGAGAGGAGAAAAAGTAAAGGAGAGAGACACACACACAAACACACACACACATACAAACACATATACACACACACACATATATATACACACACAAACACACACACACATTTTGGTATTTATTATAAGACATGAAATGGATTAGAAGCTATACCACTCTCATTTTATTCAACATTTTCCCATTTTCAACTATCTACATTGAAATTACAGTTAGTTAATATTTACTACGATCAGTATATACCAAATGACAGCCAACATTAGTTACTTAACAAACTACTCATCCAAAACACAATTATCAAAGATAAAAAAAATAAAAAATAACCATACAATTAAAAAAGCATATACAGTATCAAACGAAAATATGTAAAATCTTGATTAAAACCGTTTATATAAACTGTACATGCTATCAATACGAGAGCTGAAAGTCATGAGTTCTCACAATCCTAGACCACTGCAAGCCATCCACTGATTCCATTACATGCACAATAAATCACCACTGCATATCCCAGTTAATTGTCAATATCCATTTCCCAGATAATCTCGTAGATATCAGTCTTCAATCGATTCCGCACTGTTCCCAATCTGTCATAGAGATTCTGCGATAACCCTGCAGGCCCTCACGATGCCTAATGTACTCCCAATACCAATGTATTAACTTTCCTTACCAGGGCAGTAAATACCCACTTTTCTAGAGCATCAATCTTTGTCCTCGTCATATATCTATCTTTGTATGTATATATCAGAGGCTGTGCTACATCACTTATATATCATTGCCAATATACTGTCAGTATAAATATATACGTGTCAATAATACTTCCTAATATGGACATATTGGCATTTACTCATACGAGATTCACTCCTCCATTTAATAACATCTATATACCATATTCCAAATAATCAACAACAGTTGCCTTTAACATGTTTAACCCTCTCCATGCTGGATTAGGTACAGGCACTGCTCTTTAGGGCATCTCCGGTTGCCTTCAGCATGGAGATGGTTAATATTTGTCTTCACACACACACACACACACACACACACACACACACACACACACACACCACACACACACACACACACACACACACACACACACAATAAAACTACAACCGTGGATATCAAATATGTCAAACTACAGTACATGCGATCCTGTCTTCAACTTCTTCAACCAGGTGTTGTGTGAATATCGGTTCCTTAAATTATTTCCTAGGTGTCAGAGCAAGTTTAATATGTCAGAATTGTTTAGGAGCTACAGCCAGCTATGCACATCACCTAGGTATCTCTTCTAATGCAATATGGCAGGTACGCAGCAATGTAGGCCAGATATAGGCCTTGCAGTCGCTTATTAGCAAACGTAGGATAAATACACATAGCGAATATATGGCCTCAACATACGAGACTTGGTGGAATAATATAATATCAAATTTTCTGGATAAAAATACATCAGCTTTCTTAGTATTAGGCTACATAAAAACCTATTAACTGAATAGAAAATAGATGCTAATGTGTAAAAAAAAAGAAGAAAAAAAAGGATATTTAATATGGGTATAAAGAACAGATGGTATGAATATGTACACCATAATATGATATACACATTGGTCAATATGATCTTTATAGTTGTAAACATGGTTTAATATCTAATTTATTGCAGGGAAGCAAATAAAAGGTAACCATTGAAAAAGTTTTTATGAATTAATTATTATTTAATACCACTTGCAATCTTTTTAACCCTTTACCTATTAGAATGTCCTGGCTACATAAAGCCTGGCGACATCATAGCGATTACCTCCTACAGTGTTTCTGTAGCTGTGTCATTTTAAACACTTGCACACTTATTACAGAATAAATAACAGCACTCTAGCAGTTACTCCAAATTTATATCATGCAAATATAAAAGGACGAATATTTGAAACATGTGTGGTGAACTGATCTATCAGTCACTAGGCCTTAACGGAGGTGAAAAATTCAACTGATCTATTTGTCACTGGGGTTAAAGGGGGGGGGGGTGAAATTTACAACTGATATATCAGTCATCAGGCCATAACTTTCTCCATTCTGAAGGCAACCGGAGATGTCCTAAAGAGCAGTATCTGTGTCCAATCCAGCAGGGATAGGGTTAAAGGGTTAATGAGTTTGTGTCATCAATTAATATTTAATATTTGAAATAAAGACGCTTTACAAGGAATTCTAATAACATATTACTGTATATTTAAATATTTGAAACATACAGGCCTCGAATTAAATTATTTACCATATACGGTACACGGAATGGGAGATGTCCATGACTATTCATCAAGAAAATCTGGGAATGCGCAATGTGACCATCACACCCCATCATGCCAGCTGAATGCTATCTATAGAACGATACATAGATAACAGGCCCTATTCCAAGTCACAGACATAATTACATCTCCACATGACTGATAATGACCAGCATTACATCAACTATAGTCTATCACAAACAGTCCCAACTGACATCAGGGTGACCAAGGGGACAATTACACACAATGTAACAGGAGAACACGTAACTACAGCCTTACCTCAGGAAATGTGCCAACAGTGATCAGTACAGTACAGTACAGTACAGTACACCTTCAATTTGTAGAACACTGGCTCACAAGAAGCTGCTGTGTTGTAACGATGTATGGTACAGCACAGAGCACACAGCGATGTTATGTTCTTAGGTATACTACACAGTGAATCCTCACAGAGTTTGGTTAAAAACAGCAGAGGACAAATCCGAGCAGTGTGACCATGAATTCCGGCACTGTCAGCTAGCGATGAATGAGTTGGAGGAAATCAATCACATGACTGATCCGATAACCTGGCCAAGCCGATCCTGCACTAGGTAATCAAAGCGTTAGCTGATGCTGTCATAAATCCCATCTGTATCCAGGCTGCAGGATGCTATCTTAACTCCTTCCCCAGCTCTCGGCCAATCGCAGTGGTCCATATTGCCGGCGACCTTTCACCTTAATTTGGAGAGTTTGCACCAGTGAAGAGAGGACACGGCACCTATCAGCAGACTCGTTTGTTCGGCAGTTGATAAATGTAGTTTCCTACTGCCAATATAGCTCTGCGAGGCAAAAACAATATAGGGCTGCAGCAAATACGGCTGGCCTTTTAACAATGACTGTATGAGGTATCACTGATAACTGTATATAACTGGGATACTACTGGTGGGATACATCACTGAAATATCATTGGTGGGATATATCACTAAAATCATATTGATGGGTTGTTTAACTGGGATATGATTGGTGGGATATAACTAATATCATTGATGGATTCTTTAACTGAAATATCATCGGTGGGATACATCACAAATATAATTGATGTATTGTTTAACTGAAATATCATTGGTGGGATATATATCCCCGAGATATCATTGTTAGGATATATCACTAATATCATTGATAGGTTGTTTAGCTGGGATATTATTTTTGGGATATATCACACATATCATTCATGGCCAATATAGCTGAAATACCACTAGTAGGATATCACATGATTGGATATCACTATAATGTGTCTACAGCAATAACAATCAGTTTTGTTAACAATTATCAATATCAAATACTGTCAACAGTAATTAGCAGTCCTATATCATCAGCCAGTCTTGCCTCATGAAATAATATCGTACAATTACATCACTTCATTATAAATAAATCCCCCACTAACCGACCAGCAGTAGATGGAGCCGCGTCCCACTCCAGAACCTCACAGCAATAACCGTGTCTGGATCCTACGAGTAATCGCCGTCTAAGTTCGGCATCTAAGGCGTGAGATGAAGACAGATTTGCTGCAGTATACACAGCAGGGAGTGTGAACCAGGGTATAAACAAACACTGGCTGGAATCGAGTGACCATGGACCTAGGTGTTATCTAACGTTACCAACATGTGGAGGGGAAAACTATGTGTGGATTACACACTGCAGCATAAACTCAGATAAAATGTCAGATCAGTTTTGCATACACCCAGGGCAAACGGTGGTGCCAATTTATTTACACGTGACTAAATCAATGTGTAAACGTGTTCAGAAATCCATACGTTGGGCTTATAGCGCCAGATTGCTTGTACTACGGAATGGGGAGTTCTTTTGCAGAAGGAATCTCAGTATGAAGAATTACAGTGGTGCCATTTGCCTTTCTTGTCAACTTTCGAATGAGATAATATTTTCGAAACTTGAGTATTTATTTTCTTTATCGTTGAAGTCTTTCCAGAGAGGTTACGAAAACAGACGTTTATCAGTGTCGAAGACAGACCAAGGTAAAGATGTATATTTTCCAAATTTGAACATACATTTTGACACAGATTTCCACTTAGAAATAGATTTGATGATGAATCATATATAGTTACAACTCCTGTTAATGATGAATATAATGTCATTAAAGGATTTAAAGTTTTAATTAGTTTAATAAATATTGTAAATTAAATTGCTTTACTAAGTTATATTTAATCTCTCTAAGCTGAATCAGATTACTGTGCAAGAATCCTTTATTTAATTTTATTTAAAAAAATTTTTAATTGGGGTTTGGAGTCGCTTTCAAGATTCTTTCACTTATATCACAACTTGTCAGTTTAGGGCAGGAGGAAACTCGCAACATCCGTAGCGC
>JAUTBT010040112.1:0-17341 GCA_032361225.1 Lepetodrilus schrolli | reverse complement strand
TCCCTAGTGACTGTCTTTGTCTGCGCTTCGAGCATGTGTTTTTCCACATGGAGTCCAGCGCATTAGAAATGCACTATCATTATTATTATTATTAACAGTAGACGAACCTAATATCATCATCTGTACATGAATTTATCTCAATCTAAACGCTTTGAAATATAAATGATAACATCTCAGAATAATCGATAGAATATATATATACTATAGTATTCTTGCTAAAAATGGTTGCCACCCATAAAGTATTTGCTATTAGCTGTAATCTTTTACTGAAAGAAGACATATGTCTGCACTCATAGGATTTATCACATTGCGGCCATACTATCGGTGGATACTAATTTGGTATAATTAATGATTGGTTCCTGGTTTTTGCAATGTAGGCTAAAATGGTAAGAATTGGTATCTTGACTTTCAACATTACACATCAGATTTTACCAGAAGTACGGTAAACATAATACTGGTATATTTACTAACCAACTAACTCCATCACATCGCCGGATACTAAATATATATATGTTCTGACCGTAGATGCACTATATATGGGTACATTACATAGAAACTCGACCGAACTGAGCGGGGATGCTGACTGTTCTAACCAGAGATGCACTATATATATATTATATGTTACAGTCAATCTCTAAAATCAGGCAATGTGTAAAATATTTGAAACTTTCAGTGACTATCTTTCCACTCAGTCAATTTTTAAAATGCCTGAAATGATAAAATGACTCCCCTTGCTTGACAGATTGGCTGGAGTGTTTGTTGAAAAAAAAGGAAGATAATGTGTACATTTTTATATGTATTCACACAATTCATATAAAAATGTATGCAATCCTGTGTGAATATCTCTACACACACACTCTTTTTGTGATAGATTACGAAATCTAGTTCTTATTCTCGTTTGCTACGCTATCACGAGTTCGTGTGTGTCTCCTTAACATGTCTTAAGTATCACCCATAGCGAGACTGGATGTATATGCACATCATCACTGACACGTCTTAAAGTGGTACTCCTAAAGTACCTCCCCTATCTATATGTTTGCAGCTACCTATGTTTGCAGACACTCGACTCAAGGCGAGGACGAACTAGGATCACCTGTACAAATCCCACGGGAGCAGTAACATGGAGCGAGGTATCTGCACTCGCTATGGAAACACACGATCTTACAATAACATATAGAATCTCACCCAAGTGTCTTGGAATATTAAATATATCAACACGAGTCGTGAAAGTTGGCTGCACTTTCATCGACGAGCTTGTAAGCAGTAGCCTACATATGCATGCGAGTGAAGAAATCTTGAAGGTAGATTTAAACCCCAAATTAACCAACAAATTACCAGTGAACAATCAAACTGGCTTCAACTTTGTGTCAACCATTGACTGCCTGTCTTTGTTTATGTCAAATGATGGTAAATACGACTTGTTCCGTCACCATTTCTTATTATAATTTTCTTACGGCTAGTAGACTGTCGTAGGAACCTAATAAACATGATTATTTTTTATTTTCCAAAGTAGAAAAAAACGTGATCGGCTGATCCGTAAACCAGGGAATCAAATAACTACGGCCCAATTCCATCTTCTGGAATAATAATGTCCATTGGCTACTTGACATCCGCATTCGACGGATTTCAAGTAGGCAATGTTCGTGTTTTAGAGGATTAATGTGAGCGAGTGATTATGGAGTTTAACGTCGCTGCGGGAATCTTTCAGCCATTTGCGACGATTAAAAAAAAAGAAGTAAATAAATATATAATATACAATAATAACGTTACTGTTAAGTTAAATATAATGGAACAAGGAATCTCAGTTCTTATATGGTAAAACCGGAGGAGACTCGAACCAAGCCATCGTAGTTCACACAAAGACAACAAAACGTGTCAAATATTAATAACGTATTTTCTTATGCAAATGCCATTAAATCCATGTGTAAATATGGTATCCTGCTAAAAAAAATACAGGAATATTGGAATGCAATGTAATGTAGAAAACAGATTCAGAAGTACAGACGGTTTCAACATAACTATGTGTATATTAATTTAATATACTAGTATTGTAGTCTCGCATTATCAGAGGGGATATTCTACAAATCATAAAGAATACTCAATGTGTGTATAACAGACTAACTTAACCTCGACTATCCCATCATTTAAAGTTTTACCTATCACACATTGTAAATGCATAGATGCAATACAATAACTGATTGCGATATTATTTAACTCTTGTATCAATCATATATTACGGATATATTTTACGGTGAATTATTAAGTTTGAAGAATATTGAAGCACACGTAAATCATAACAAACTAAAATTTCCGTTTGAACAATACGCAATGAGACACATTCTGCTAGAAATGTTGAAGCGATGTCATTTAGCTACCCCGTCCATAGCACAAAGATCGACTACGGTGTTAAGTAATAGACACAGTTAGACAAGCAAACCCAAACTAGAACCATGAACTTAGCATGTTTGTGTAATTGTCTAAATACTGGTACATGCCAAAGGTACAATGCTACATTCTACTTTGTTTTGTATAATCTGGCATTCTAGAATTTAACAATAATACAAAATAAATCTAATAAATGCTTAGGAACAATCACTGCCATTTCAAAGACAGCAGTAGACTTCATAAATATATATGAATATAGTTACAACTTAATAATTGTTTAATAAAAATCTACAGTGGGGACAAATACAGGTTTGCATTGGTTCATGCATCTGAAGTGCGTCATTCTTAATAATATAATATTCATATAATTAAGAACAGAGATATAACATACCGGGGGCAGATACAGAGAAGGGGGGGTGTTGGACATTTAAAATCTTTTTACCAATAATGTTGTCCACAATTAAATAAATAAGTTGCCTATATACCTACATGCTATTTCTTGTGAGATCTGAAAATATTACAATTACATTTCACTTTAAAGTGTTTGTTGTATAAATCATGATAATAATATCAAATAAATAATGCAAAGAACCCTTAAAAGAAGAGTGTCTTTTTTAAGTAGACAAAAAAAATATTAATTGACATAAAAGTCGTCCTACTGTCAAAGACATGATATGTAGCAAGAGATATTTCTCAAAATTAAAACCAAATTAGCATACATAATATGTAAAGGTAAAACATAGCTCATAAACATGAATAAGGCCATGTATATAAGAATACAATCATGGCATACCACATTATATACCATTAGTATTCATGTCATTACATTCTCAACAAAAGAGATGGCAATGACATTTAGTTCTAAGCAGGAATGTGACAAGCATAAAAACAAACCAGAAATAATTACAAACAAAACAAGCCATCACACAAACACTAAGAAAAGGATTTGACATGGACAATTTAACAAAAACTATCTTGGATCATAGCCATTACTATCTTAATTCCCTGGATTACAGATTTTTCTGTGATAATTTTAGCTTGGTCAGTCGAAAATAACTATATGTATAAATAAAAATAATTTGATATTTTTGCCAGTCGGTTGGGGATTATGAATGATGGTCAGTTTACAGAAAATATATATGATTGTCAATAATTGTCAGAAACACCAGTATATATAAATTGTTCAATTGTTCACATCTTAATTCACAATTATTTTCAAAATACTGCTTGTCAATAGCAGTCATTTTTATTAGACATTCAGTGAAAAGTCATTTGTTACTGGTAAATATATAAAACAAATGTCTAATTAATAAAAATGATCTCTGCAATTAATCAATTGAAATGAGCCAACCGACTGGCCAAAATATAAAATTAAATTATGTATTTATTTGACAGAAATTATTACAGAAAAATCTGCAAACCAGTTAATCAAATAGCAATGGTCTAAAATTAATTTTAAAAAACAACAAAATGTCAGAACATGGAACACTGGCTGGTGGTGAATGGGCTGGAATGCTCTTTAACATATGATAATATTGTAAAATTGAGCTGATAATCATGATAATGTATATATAAGATAGCATCGGTAACGTATATTGGTACAGATGAAGTATGGTCAACTTCTGTGATGTTGCACAACCATTGGGAGACAATACACAACATTAATTCATTCAAATGTTTTATCACTTGAACATAATACAAATGGACATATTGATCGTATGAAGCACCATGACAAATATTAGTAGGTAACAGTGGTAACATAACATGAGATACTTACAAGTCGTTACATAACATCTAAATAATTACATTAAAAAAAAATTTAAAAAAATAAAAATATATATATATATATATAATAATTATAAATACAGGTAAGTCTGAGAATGATAAACAGTTAGATATACATTACCTAAATAGTAAATAACCATATCAAAGAAATAAACTACTAATCATAAATACAGACAAGTGAGAATGATGAACAATTAGATCTCTGATGGTCACATTATGTAAATGCAGCTAAAGTAAGGCTCTACAATAAGTTACACTGATTGCAAAGTTTGCCTACTGATCTACTCATGATTTTGGCTGCTGAAGGGCAGGCAGTCCGAGCATCTATGAATGTTCGTCCCTGATCAATAGATACTTTTTGATGAGGAACATAGAAGAAGAAGAATCTTTATTTTACGTCTGATGCTGGGTTTGTGGATAACAAAGTAGTGCTTGTAGAGCTATTATTCAGAATAGAAATCATGAGGCGAAGACAAGAGGGCAGCTTGCACATTGACCAACCAGTAGAGAAAAAAAAGTGTAGGATCTTGAAAAGGATTAATTAACTTGCATAATAAGATACTGTCCCCAGTTGCCAATCCCACAGGTATACTGTAGCCTGCTCTTTCCTGCAGGCAACAGGAGATGCTCTATGGAACAGGGCATTAATCCAGGAGAGATATAAGGATAATAGTCACTAGATCTGCATTTCACCAGGCTTGTGACGTCATTTCCTGCTATAGTAATTTAAGCATGGCGAATGGTCTGCCTAATCGATCTATTTAGATGTCGGTCTTTGGTGGATGGTTTATCATGTTTATTGTGTAATAAGCTCTCCATCAAAGACCGACACTAGTTGGACTGGGCATACATCCTGGTTTATGCCTGGACTACAGTACAACCATTTCATGAAACACAGGCCTGTGGCTTAGTGGCAATTTTGAAAAATAATAATTTGGCACTGATATGGAAATTGAATCTTTAACCAGATATACGGTATATCACATTGACTTCAGTGTACCCCAGAAAGACATTGTGGAGCTAAGCGTCTTCAAGCTGACAATTCGACGTCTATATGGCCAGCGTTGACAGAACAATGTCCGAGCTTGGAAAAGCAGGAAACATACGAGTAATATCATGGATGATACGACGAAAAAGACCAAGATATGTGATGGTGAGGTGTTCTGAAATATACAAAAAATCATTGATGTTTAACATCTTCAAAGTTCAAAAAGAAATTGCCATGCATGCTCATAACATTGTCATAAAATGTATCATCATTTTGTTGATCAAAAGATAACATGCTGAAAATCCCTTTAGATTTGTACACTCACAATGTATCAACAAAACTACAAATAATTCAAAAGATACTATGTGTATTATTTATAAGTAAGTAGAGCATTTTCCTTCATTTTTAAACAGTGTGATAAAAGGTATTACTTTGTTGAAGATCACAATAATAAAATTGTTACTAACACAATGGTTCCCTTTGAATCAAGTTCAACCTAATTAAAATATTATTTAATAATTATATGGATCAATTATGTATGAAGTTGAATTGTTGATAAAATTTAACTTACCAGCTGTGTCTGGAAGTTTCCAGTCATTATTGTACTAAATTTTGGCTTCTTGTGTTTCTGCTTCTTCCAATGAATCATGAACTCAAACATGGAAACATACATGGGGTGAATGTCAGAGACTTCACGCTGAAAAAAACCCAACATTTTTATTGGGAGTCAATCTCTCTGTATTTCAATGGCTAGCTATATAAGTGAACGATTCTTGAAAGTGGCTTTAAACCCCATAACAACAAAAAATAACAACAAAAAAACACCCAATTAGTATATTACTGTGCCATCACAGAACCTGTCAAATAAAGAATTACGCTCCATAACAGGATGATTATTTTTTTGTGGTATATGATTAAAATTAAATGATTGTTAATATGCTGTTACTTAATATAAATAGTAACACTTCAGCTTTAACCCCCTCCATCCTGAAGGCAACCAGAGATGCCCTAAAGGGCTGTGCCTAATCCAGCAGTGAGAGGGTTAAACATGGTAAAACAATTGCTTACTTGCAGGTATTTGTTTTGTGGATTAAACTGGTCAAAACAGCTTGGACCAATATGACCATCCTCGCCCCATAGTTCAATAGCTAGTGAAAAGGGAATCTAGAAAAGAAAACAATATACATACATTCTTATTTTCTATGTTTTAAACCATGAATTCAACTGGAATAAAAAGAAGATAACTGAATCTATAGGTTGTGATAATTATCACTACAAAATTGAATAAATTACAAAGAATTCACAGTTGTCTGCCTTATGTGAGATGTTCAAATCATTGTCTCCGAGGACATTGATTGTATTAATTCTGCACATGCAGTGTTGACCCCACCTGTGACAGTGATGATGGATTTCGATAGAGGTCATCACATGGTTATCTACAACTCTGTTAATAAAAATCATCCTATTTTACCATTCTGATTCCTGCCATGTAATCAAAAGATGTTCCATCAGCTGTGTATCGGGTGAGCTCGTATGCCTTGCCAAACTCAAACTTTTGTCGCGTTGACGATGCCAGCGTGGAAGCGAGATCAGTTATGCTTTTTATGTTCTCTGGTTGTCTGCCAACTTTGTGAGAATGTGTATCTGAAATAAGTAACAAATATTATGTAGTCAGGTGTGCAATAAGATGCTCATACTGGTCTCGGCCAGTGGGGGTTACTCAATCGGTACAGCATTGGATTCACAATCCAGCAACTCAGGTTTGAATCCCAGGATCAGCATGGTACTTAGTAATAATATGGTGCCCATTGTGTATTCGAGTTATTTCTAGTAGGCTCTTTTCTCTGAATTGTTGGACTGAGAATTCCTAGCTTCCTGGTGCCTCAGAAGTGAATGGATTAGTAACTTGAAGACAAATCACCATGTGAGGGGGAGAATGCAGCCATATGAAAAATATGCTCCTACTGGTCGGCCTTTGGCCTACAATCCACCAACTCGGGTTTGAATCCCATGATCGGCATGGTCCTTGGTTACAGGTATTTCCAATACTAGTAATCCAATCACAATTGTTAATTGTAGTCATTGCCAGATTAGGAATTAAAATAGTAAAAATGTCGAAATATATGGTTTATAATATGACAATAATAACATTGTTGTAATTCTTCATACATACCTGCAAAAGGTAAATATATTTGTCGAATCCCTGAGTGAAATGAAATATATAAGTCAAATTTCTTCTGCAGTGTCAGCAACTTGTAAACAGCACATTCAGGCTCTGAAAACACAGCCATCAGTATTATAATCACCAGAGACATGAAACATGAACTGATATAACAATAATACATGGTATGTGAAGGGAAATGTGTACCATCAGAGATTATGAGACTTGAAAAATTTGGAGAAAAAACCCCCAATAGATTTCATAGTACATGTCTTTACCAGTATTTAATTGTACAGGTATTTAAAAAATGGTACCCAGTCAGAAGTGCTCGGAGGTTTACTGAAACATATAGTGCCACAGATGTTGCAGGTCTCCTCCTGCCATAAACTGACAAGTTGTGATATAAGTGAAAGAATCTAAACCCCAATTATATATATATTAAAAAAAGAAAGAAATGCATTGTTTCAATATAGTGATTGATTTATTGAATAACATTACTGCAGGAATATTTACCCCATATGCATCAACTTTTCGCTAAAAAAAATCTGTGCATAAAAGCTACTACAGCACCTGAGAAAGCATATTTCCCTCTGTATTCCTCGTCGCCAGGGTCGGCCGAGCTACCCTTCTGTGCAAACTCCCAGTTGAAGTTCCGGTTCAGATCTACCCCTGTGCTTGTCCCACGCCAGCAGTAATTGTGCGAATTTTCAACATGGACTCTTCCATCCGGATTGGCCATGGTAACAATGTGCAGATCTACACGAGACAGAATATAGCGAGAATATGCCGCTTCTTTGCTCCCTAATGGGGAACGGATGCCATTTGTGATGGACTTCAACAGATGAAGCAGGCTCTCCACAGGGAAAAACTCCCTTGCATGTTCTCCATACGAGAATAATATTCTCACCGGAAATACCCGATTCGGCGAACTATCTGCATTCATGGAAAAGTTTGTCACATGGAGCACCATTTGTGATCTGCCTAATTTGGATTTGTATTGCGAATCCATTTTAATAATTGATGGAAATTCATGGGTGAGCTTCGCCAACTCCATCTGTAAAGAAGTCAAATTGTGATAAATCGAATAATCAGGACCATAACGCTCCTTTTGTGGTTTAACATCCACTGGTTGTCCAAGATGTATCCAGCATGTAAATATTGTCATCCATGCAAGAGAAACAAAGCATTGTGTCATTCCACATAATCTGTAACCATGGCTGCCATATACTGTGGTTACAGGTTTCATGATGGTCAGTGCATTTTAATCTGAAACAAGAATGCATGAATCGTTAAGATTGCATACAAAATGAACCTGTCAAATAAAGAATTATGCTCCATAACAGGATGATTAATTTTTTTAAATTGTGGTTTGGAGCCGCTTTCAAGATTCTTTCACTTATGTCACGGCTTGTCAGTTTAGGGCAGGAGGAAACCTGCAACATCCATAGTGCTGAATGTTGCAGTAAACCTGCGTTCACCGGCTGGTACTGACAGACCAAGGTTTCGAAACAATACATTTAACACTGCCATAGTAGTCTTAATATTAATATTAATATTAATATTAATGACATTGTCCGTTATTAACAATTTACTCTAGCTGAACATGCTGAAATAAAATCAAATAGAAGAATTATAAAGATCATAATATAATTTTATTGATAGTAAAAGTATTCAGCAGAGACATAGTTATACTAGTCTTGTGCTGTGCTGAACAATACTAGAAACTGAATTAACGAGATCCAGGCAAGCCACGCACCCTATTTACTCTTCAGCCAATAATTACTATATGCAGACACAGATTACTATTCAAATGAGTGTTTTTAGTCAGTCTGTCACATTCAACAAGACTTGTGTGGTGATGTGTAAGTGGAGTGTGGTGAGTCTGCCTCAACCCAGAGGTCTGGGTTCGAGCCTAACTATCGTGTACAACACCTTGAGCAAAGTGCATTATAGATTCACACTGCTCCAGTCCACACAGCTGTAAATGGGTACCCAATACAGTGTTAGAGATTCAGAAAATAATAAGGGTACCTTCTCCAGAGGCCTAACGTGAATGGTGGTCAAATCGGTAATTACTTCCCTTGGTATAGTGTTTTACTACAGTGTGCGAGGCAGTTCTGGATCACAGGTATTCCAATCACGCTCTCACTCACAATAATGCGGACCGAGTGTCCGCTGTTGTTTCTATACTTAATACATGACATGAAGTCCAGAAACAACAGCAGACACTTCATCCGAATTATTGTGAATGAGTAAGCAAGTCCAGAACTGTCTCAAAGAGTAATTGCTTCCCCTTCCCAGGGAGCATTTGTACATGTGGTAATCTGTGTTGTGTGCAGTAACTTGTGCCAGTATGGTAAACAGGGTGCGTACCAGGACCTGTTAACAGCTGATGTTGCATGCAGCCAATCTCATGACTTTTGCTGTCAATGTTCAATTTTGATCAAATGATAGGTTTCCTACTTCCGTGGTAATTTGCGTCACACAAGAATTCAGTTCAGTTCTTGCTAACATGGACACGATAGCACACCAGACCTAGCAGCATATTCAATATTTACAACACAACGTTAGTCAAGATAACAAGATAACAATTCACTTTTCGATCAAACCGGAAGTACCCGGTGTCCAACCCGGAAGTTGCCTACAAGAGCATGAACACCGGTGTACCCTAATATTGTGGGTACCCCATTTATATTCACTGGAGACTATTCGAAAGAAGTGCACACTTACAAAATGCATTAAACTACTGTTCACATTTATAACGGAATTCAGATTGACTAATCAAGTTTAGTGGCTGGCCCCTGTTACAAATATAGCAAAATAAGTTATCTTTTATGTGTATTTTAATCAAGTGACATACAGGCATGGTTTGTTGGAAATACATGTATGTACATTTGATTGGTCATCACAAGTATATTGGGCAACAAGCTATTTCAAAAGCATTAATTATGTTTGAGCAAGAAATTTGTCAACAAACCATGAAAGATTATATGCCTATAACCCTCTTAGTTAATGTTGTGTCCAAAGATAATCTTGCCACTTTAATCCTTACTGTAATGTTGTTGCATCACTTGTATAAATAATCAACTACTTCAATTCTTCATTAGCACTCACCAAATTTGGAAAAACATTATCTGTAATCCCTGGTAACTCGTGATCTCTCTATGTATCAACATTTCATGGGCAGCGAGTCATAGAATCGTGCCATGTTTTAAAGTTGTACTTTATTCAATGCAATATATTGTAAATTCAGCCATGATAAAAGTGAAAGAATCTTGAAAGTGGCTTTAAACCCCAATTCAAAAACAAAAACAAAAAAGGTATGTACATGTAATTTGATTGCCAAAGGATAACATACACAAGGCTTCTTGTTGCATATATATTATCTTTTTATTTTAAAATATACATTTTCCTTTCATCTATGACCCTTTGAATTCTTGTTCATAATGCAGTATCTTAAAAGTCCATCAAACATGTATTTGCATTTAGGTCTACAACTTAATCAGTTGAGCATATAATTCAACAAACATATGACAAAACAATAATCTTACATTGTTGGTATGTAATTATCATAGATATTTAATATATACAACTTTTTGATAAGTTTACACTCAATGAAATACAAAAATTATCATTCATATTATATAAAGTCATCTTTTATCTAAATATCACAGTACAGATACAAATATTTGAACCATCCAGGGTTTCAAAATAACAAAAGTCATGGTCTACTCTTCAATAGTAGGCCACACATCCTCGGAATGGTTCACTGGTCCAACTGGAAGTACAGCTGGAACTGGGAGTGTCCTCTTCAGACCTGTACCAAATAAAGAGTGAAGATAGAGTGAATTACACTAGCTTTACATTGTGGACTTTATTTACCAGTGTTTCATTTGGGTTGCCTATTATGGGATGTGAATCCGCGGCAGCTTTAAATTATCTATATAGTATATGTAGCCGGGTGTGATTCAAGACAAGCCCACAGGGCTCAATTTAGCGACTAATTTGGGAGCCATGGCAACCAAATTTTGAATTTGGCGACCAGTATTTTACTTATTTTAAGTGTTTCTGGATCTGCAGGAGCCAAATGGCTCCTTGGAAAATTTTGTAACTTTGTGGCCTGGCCCACCCTGGGATTCTCGAGATGCTAGATTAGCATGATCCTCGGTTACTTAGGAATTTAATATCTTAGATTAATCAATGGTGTGCACAGCTCTGTGAAAATTCTCCACAGTGGAGATGATAAACATAGTAGTCCCAAGATGGGATTCAAACTCAATCCTTTATGTTTGTAGTATGACCCACTACCACATACTACTATGTATCCTATGAGAAAATAACAACATTTCATTTTCATCCACCATGTTCACTGGGCTGCTTGCCAACTACACCAATGTAATAGTTTATATTACTGGGGATGAACAAATCCCATGCTATTAGAGTCGGACAACATTTTATTTTGAAAGTTGTGTAGGAATTGGATAAATTGTCATTCTGCATGGTTCGTAATACTTGGGTTACAACTAGTTGATACCGTAACCACTGGATAAACCACAACCTATGAACTTTTCCTACCTTTCATGTCAAATCTGGAATCTGATCCACTGGTCGAGTCTGGTGATGACTCGATGGAGGAGATGTACCAGGAATAGTTCGACGGACTGGCAGAGTCATACTGGCTGTCGCTGATATCGCAGAGAGAGCAAAACCTGGGGGATCCATCGGGGCCCTGTGGATAAGTGTCGTCCATGTCATGCATGTAGCCCCTGATGGCTCCACCATGGTACTCTGGCCGCTCTCTGCTCCATACCTTGTGACTGGGCTCAATTGCCATTATCTGAATATATAGTGGAAGATTGTCTTGGGTACTTCATTTTTTTGAGAACTTAACATTTTAATGACAGACTGGGATTTGAAAGGGATGCCCAAATAAGAAAATCAACTAATAATAAATGGTTCGGCAGTCACTACCCACTCTCCAAATTTAATTCCTGTGGGCCTTGAACTGGATGATTACCATCCAAAACACCGAGCACCAAAAGTAGTACAATTTCATATTTAGTAAATATCAACTCTAAGAAGTTTGGCATAAAATGCATTGACAACCCTATTTCGTAGATTATCTCAGTAAATACTTCATGGAATGAAAAACAAAATCGGGATGTCAATGCATTTTCATGCCAAACTATAATAAGCTATCTACAGCCAGCCCAATATTTTAGACAAAAAAATTGGGTCCATGGTTGACTGCGAGGTTTAACCGAATCTGCGATGTAATGAAGGACATTGTCGGGGGTTCACTGTATATACATTTTATTTAAAACATCCCCCAAAAATATCAACATTTATATATATATATATTTTTTTTAAAATGTGGTTTAGAGCCACTTTCAAGATTATTTCACTTATATTATGGCTTGTCAGTTTAGAGGAGGAAACCAGCAACAGGAAACTGTAGCGCTGAATGTTGCAGTAAACCTGTGAGCACCGGCTGGTACCGATAGACCAAGGAATAAGCTATTACAGGCCATGACATCTGCAGTAAATTTTAACTGTAAATATTACTAACATGACTAACAAAAAATGTTTTGAAACAGTTTGAAGTCTGGCTCACCTCTTCGCAACACCTTCGACTAACAATTGCCCGATAGTTAACTCTTTTCAGCAATTTATCTCGCTTTGCCAGAAAGCTGGGGTATTTCTTCTTCCATTTTTTACCAAGTGCCCATGGGAAAATTTCATACTTTAATTCTTCCTCATCCTCTTCAACATCATTGGCAAGATATCTGTGGAAGACATCAAATATACACGCCGAGTTGCACATTGTTCAAAACTCACTTGAATAATCCTGCCCTGAAAGTCAACGCAAATGGGTGATATTCCCGCAGCGACGTTAAACTCCATAATTCACTGCCCTATTGGCTAATTTTTAACATGTAACTGTACTATGATCAAGTACTATGGTAAAGTAATTGTGTCAATGTTGTATAATAATAATAACTTACAAAGCGATGAAGAAATTTGTTCTGGAATACTCTCTCAAAGAGTACCCTGCCCTCTTGAAGTATGCAAACACCATGGCAACCAAATACTGAAATAGAAAATAATAATTTATATGTCTTATCTACCACAATATATTTCATTATCATTGATTATTAAATGTGCAGTGTTAGAAATTAAGAACATTATAAGGGAGTCCTTCTCCTAATGTTAATGGTGGTTAGATCTGTAATTTTCAGGAGGTCACACAGACACTATTAACATTGGAGATTTTCAATTTGACCCCCAGGACCCCCTTAAATTCAAACACTGCATTTGTATTTCACATTATTCGCAAACTAATTTATATAAACATGAGAAACATAAAAAAAATATATATATAAATACATGTAAGCCCATTTGCAGCCCATTTTCCCAATGGGTCGATGACTGCATGATTGCATCCACATGCTCCAGTAGGATTTTGGTTTCAAAAGGCAAAATCCAAAGTTTAGCCACTTTAGCTTAACCTACCATATTAGTAGAAATACAATGTACAATTGTTACATGTATGTAAATAAATGATTCGATATTCTGATAAAGACAAGCTATTAATAATCTGTTTGTGGCTTCAGTGTTGGTAAGGCAGTAGAAAAGGAAACATCATACACTTACCTTAAACTGAGGATTAATGATATATTAAAAAGAAAACATCCTACACACTTACCTTATCAGCAATTTTCTTACAGCTGTCCATATCAAGAAAATCTTGTATAAGCTCGTCGGCTAGAATTGAAATATTTAATTTATAACATTGAAATTGAATTTCAATAAGAATGACTGTTTTGCAACTTCCAACTATGAACAAACACTGCAATGATGTAGATCTACTTGGAATTCGTTCCAACAAGATCCCAATTTCAATAATCTTTGCAAAGTCAATGATTTATTTTGATTTCTAACTCAAATATAATTACATGTACTAGTATTTGGAAATTATCACCAAATCATTGAACATGTGTGTTTCCCACTCCTAATTAATTTTAATTTTATGTAGGTGCTTCTGAAAACTTGCTATATGTAGTACATTCAGTAATGCAATATGTTAATAAGCTGTCATACCTAACAGTCCAAAGAATGCCTTCATTTCTTTCCCTTTCACAATAAAACATGATCGTTTTTGCTTCTTGGCTGGCACAGGGTTGGTAAATGTGGGGTCCTCCTCATGGTCACTATTTTGCAACTCTTGCCTCTGCCTCTTCATATGATTTTCAAAATATGAAGCCTGTTGATATGGCAAAGAAATCGGTTGGTAAAGAACAGAAGCTAGGAAACAATCTAGCTCTGATTCATCATTAAAAAGTTTCTTATTTAGAATGTTGTTGTAAACACTACTGTAGGTTTCTTGGAAACTTGGAAGAACCAAACTCATCTGACTTAACAGGATACACAGCCTGAAAATTGAATTAAACCAAACAGTTAGAACTTGGTAAAATAAAGATTTAAAAACATCATTTCAATGTACTGAACTTAAAGCATGAACGAGAACAAAAAATAAACAAACACATCAGGGATACCGGTATGTAATAAATGTGGACCTGCCATCATCTGGGAGGGTATGTCAATAAATATTAGGGCTGTCATAATTCATTGATGCACCGATGAATCGCTGTTTCTCTTCTAACATCGCGATACGCGATTCACGCTATATGAATCAATTAATTATTCTATTGTAGATCAATGTAAAAATACATGTTCACATTGATGCATTTAGCTTTTTAAAAAAAACCCCAAAAAAACAACTATATAACCAATATTCGGTGTATCCCAAATAATCCGCATGGTCCAGACTTGGATAGCTAATCAATTGGATTTCTAAATCATGAGGTAATTGTGAAGAGTTACATCCCTTAGTAACCAAAACCAGAAATAATGTTTACTCATAGAACAAGATTTAGAAAATGCAGGTGTCATATGTTCACTTGATTGGCATAAGAAGTCTGATTAACGTAGAAATTTACCATTAGTTCAGCACTTTGGTTGCATATTTTACCTATCGAGGCAAATTGCATAATAAAATTTTTGGTTCTAGGTCAAGACTGATCAGATACCAGGGAATCGGACAAACAGGGGTCTACTGTAATTAAATTCTAGTAAACTTTTAAAATAATTTTGTCCAGAAACGAACATCCTAGTAGGGTTACTGCTATTGAATTTCTATTTGTATTTTGAGAAAAGTAGGCGAGTAGCCTATGTTTTATTGACCAAGCATGTTATTTCTTTAATAAAGTTTTCAAATTTGACTTTGTTTCTTCATGATTTGTATTGAACATGAGAGAACAAACCTACAAAGGCTCACAGCTCTCCATCTAATACTCAAAAGCATTTCCAAAGTTTATATAAAACCAATATCGCGATACGCATCGTATAATGTGAGGTAGGCGTATTTGTGGCATCCCTAATCAAATTTAATATCAATAGCAATGGTCATAATATAAATATAATATAAATAAACTTGAGTCTCAGCATTACATATGATATATAAAGTACTATGTAGCCATTAATTTGCTATTAATTAATAATTATGAATTTAAAAGCATATTTGTAGATATAAATAATAGGTACGAGTCAGTAATATGGCGATGATTAGCACCAGGTGAACTTTGATATATAATAATAGACCTGTCCCCTTATCTATGAAATCATAGAGTGTAGTCAATATTGATTTAATAAAATAATATTACTGAATATATTAAAAAGTGTTAAAAAAACGGAAGTAAAAAATATCGTCGCATCAGCATTCTTTTGGTAGTTCCACAACTTTCTATAATTCTACACCATATTGGCATTACGACTTATTTGGACCAAAACTATATATACTGAAAATATATAACATGTATTTACTCACGAGTATCGCTGTAAGATCAAAATACATCAAGGTATCAGATGGTAGTCGATCTGTCGTCTGCTCATGTATGTCTTGACAGGTGAAACATTGAAATATTTAGAGTGATGTCCCTTGTGTAACCTTTTCACCACTAGACCTTTCGTCTGTTTATATATATATATACGTCTATAGATATAGCCTACCTGTTCTTGTTATGTATTTAATGAAATATTAATCGTCCTACTCGGACAAAATTGCATATTGATATTATATTTAGTTCATGTTTGTGCTGGCCTTTAACATGTTAGACAAACAATAGGAGTCTAGATAAGATATTTTACTGAGCGTGTAACACAAATAGCATATATACCATGTATCTGTTTTAGTATATTATGTAAAGTTTATTCAACATTGTTAATGTATTCATGTCTTCATGTAATTCTTGTACATTCATTTTGTAACTCACATATTGTAGTAAACAGCATGAGTGAAATAAAATTCTGTTCTATTTTGTTTTGTTCTGTTCTGTTTCCGGTACTCAGTTTAATGTTGATACATAACAGTTTGTATTCTTAGATATCATTTAACATGTTTATGGACATTTTTCATTCTATTTTGCGGCACGAGAACTGATGTAAACATGTTTGTCATACCATTACATTTATATTGTATACAGAAGATCTCATATGAGTGGTCATGTATTACTGAATTTATTAAACGAGTTTGTAAAACTAATATTATGCGATGCCATGTAATATATCTTTTGCCAAGGAGTTTAATATATTCAGTAATATATGAACACGAATGTGAGAATCTATTCATCACATGACTGTAGAAACTATTGTAATATCGATTTTCAGTCACAAACACTATATAGGCAATGTCCTGGGAACTGGGTTATAGCACGCAGACAAAATATAGTTCTATATAAATGTGTAAATATTAATAAATGTGTTTGCATATTTAATTGAAGAAATATTTAAACTTTATATTGGACAAACGAAGTCCCAAGTAGAAACTCTAAAAGAAGTCCCAAAATACTTTGATATCGCGTTTGAATACAATCATTGTGTTATTGCACTAGTGAAAATATTTATATTTATATCATGGGTTTATTGCACTCCCAAACTCCTATGTTATGTGAGAAAGGACATTT
>JAUTBT010040101.1:0-17343 GCA_032361225.1 Lepetodrilus schrolli | reverse complement strand
GTGTTTTTGCCTAATCCAGCAGGGAAATGGTTTAGATATATATATATATATATATATCAACAGTTGAATTATGGCTGGAATGATGCTCTAGTATGAAGGTTATTCTGTAGGATGAAATGAGTACGAACCGATTACATATGAATAATAAATAGTAAATTCTAATTGAGCTATGATAAGACTTGATATCCTTAGTATAGCTACAACCTTACTCAAAGACCACACCATTGCTGAGGTTGGGGTTAGGTCACCTCAGAGGTATGCCGTGTCGTACTACACAGCGAAACGTTTTGAGTACGATTTCATGCTCACGTTGATCATGAAAATGTACTAAAAAAAGCTTCGTAATCTCGGGGCCAGATATACCGACTTGTGACTGTCTACAACCACAACACATATTTCATTACAGTCGCAATCACAATCTTCATCGTCCTCGTCAATGTATACTATTTACATACAAGAATGTCCCATGCTCAAACCTGTACCTAGTATGTGTACATATGTAAGATTTGTTTGTTAATGTGTATAAATGTTTTTAGTTTGTGATGGCTAGAAACAGTGTCACTTCATAATACAACGCAACTTGGCAACGATTTTGCCATGACTTTGACTGATCTTGGGGTACATTATGAGCTTGACCAACAAGACGTCTCAAACTTGCCATAAATACTTATCATTATTTCCATGAATCTTGTGAATAAAGTTGACGAAACATTACTCTGCATTTTTGTTTTATTTGTATTAAATGCTCAATTATATTGACAGAAGCATTGCTCATCAGGAAATTACACATATTATTGTTTTATATTTGAACTTTTACTTTAAATGATAAACATTGCATGCATCTTTAAGTACCCCGTAGCTCATAATAGTGGTAGCGTCCACGCTGAATGTCTTAAAATACCAATTATATTTGCATTAAAAAAAATACACAATTTATAGTAAATGTGAAATAGATACTGCTCAACTATGTCTGCGACATATTTGTAACTGCTTCGCGGTGATTCAGATGTATCACTCAAAGCCATCTGATATTAATAGTCTTCGTCAACGTGTAAATTACACACGGATCATCAATATTATATATTGCAAAAACAGTCTCCTAAATTATTGTTACGCTTATATGTGATATTTCTGAATGATTCGGAATTGCATGTTACACACGAAAAAGGGTTGTAATTATACTATTGCATCACAGAGCGAAGACCACTGCAGCTTTCTGTGATAACAGGTTTGTGTTAAACCAAATCTCAACATTTTCATCGATATGCTAATTGTTACCATTCTATACACGTAGAATTAATTTAGTTCTATTGGATAAATACCGTTACAAATGAACAATAAATAAGCGCTATATAATATAGTTTCCAATGCCTTAAACATTGTTAACCACATTACTCTGAATAAATTACCATCGATTCTGCAATAATTTATGCAGACGCACTTGTCTTCTTTTTATACAATAGTATAAATATATTAATGACTGTGATAAAAACTTAAGAGCACGTTATGAACATATTCCTCTATAAAGTAAAACAAAGATCAACTAAAAATAACCTAATTATGGCTCATGACATCAGGACAGCGATTGGCCATGCGCTCATCCGGGTTCCTAGCCCTTCCATTGCATGACAATGACATCCACTCTACCCGGATGTCGTGCCTTGTGTTCATGCTAGTCCATGCGGCCATGATGTAATCTATCCTTCAGCAGGAAGATCCACTGACTATAGCCTTAGAATAGAACAGAAGCTATTATTAACATCGACCGCCTGGAATAGAAGTATATGCGTTCCATCATCTCATATATTTTCTATCGTCACACATATTTTTACAAACATGCCATATGTCTAATTATTTTCACCGAATATATAAATCACATGCAGATATATATATATTTTAGAAATGATTAAAGGTATGCACGCATGTGTTTTCAAAATAACGTTTAGCGCACGGCAATTTTCGTATACATACATATACATCGCTCTATATTTAGATGTTGTGGCCCCTTTGTTCTATACGTAGTTATTCCTTTCTTGTAAATCCCCTTAAAAGAATTCTGACCATAAGACATGGCTGTGGGTCTTAATGATTGTTGTCACGTAAAGCGCCCTCACATAGTCTTATATGAATAGAAAACAAACAGTAAAAAATAGTCTTGTTAATAATAATAATAATAATAATAATAATACTTAATAATAATAATTATTAATAATAATTAATAATAATAATAATAACAATAATAATGAAGATTTGTATTGCTCAGTTGAAACATATCCTAACATATTGTTACATCACAGCTACATCAAGAGACGTTTTCCAAATGAGAGCTCAAAGTGAATTTTTGAGAACATTTCTATATCCATAGCTTCCTATCTTTGTAACAAAAAGACTGGTACAGAGTAAACTGGCTGTTCGTGTTCTGACGGTTTAACAGTAACAATCATTACAATATTGGCCAATGAGGTTGCTTAGTAATATAACACACATTGGAATGTGCGTAGGATATATATTATAAGCGGGACAATGATTGATTTTGAAAGGTTTTTTTTTTTATTTGTTGTACTTTTATTTTACATAGCATTGAGCTACAAAGATATTCCAACAATAGATTTGAAAAACGTCTCGTGGTGATATAATGGAACAGAAATCAAAATCAAAATCGATAGTAACACGAAGCTGGATGCTTTCCCCTAACTTGCAACATAGTACATTTAATTATTATACTTTCACATAACATTCATACGACTGTCAATGGTAGATGTGTCGACCACATTGTACCAACGATCACTACTGACTTCAATTTTCACACAATTTCACAGACCATATAAATATATACTTAAACACATTATTTTGCAATCTATGTTTCACTCGTGTATACATACGTGCATTGGATGCCTTCAAATCAGCTGCGATTTATACAAGGTTAACATTCAGATAAAGCATAAATCAGCGAGGTAATCTTTACTTTGCTTTCTGCTCAAAGCTGCTCATCAAATGTCATTAGTGTACCTATATCATATATCAGAACCGTTAAAGGATCATCTTGGATATACATAAACGTGACACTTTAATGTATTATTTAAAGGTATTTGACGAAGTGAATGTTGTAAAAATGCATATTTAAATTTCAGCACGAATACTTAGTTGATTAGTTGCATATTATGTTGTCGGTGTCGGAACTAAAATTAAAGTAATATTTATGGACTGCTAACGAGAACCTGTGAAAATGAATACTTTCTTGTAAAAGAAAATATGTTCTATTACATACTACCTATGTTTTTTTTGTTGTTGTTTTTTGTCAGATTCCTACAAGTAAGCGTTGGTTCGGGTGTTTTACAAGTTGAGAAATTACTAGAATTTCCCCACATTCCTGCGAGTAAATCAACGCTAAGTAAGTAAACGAAGTGTCATACACAAGATGTGCTCTTGTCATAACAATTATGAGATTTCCTTTATTTGTTCCTTAAAACATTTGTCACTCCAATAATCTAACGGAACAGATTGGGCAAGAAACCCTGGCATGTTAATCTGTGTCTGGCATAGAGGCCTGCTCCAATAATACCATGTTCTACTTGGACAACAAAAGCAGGTTAAAATTTCCGAGATACGATACACAGCTGGGTGAGCGCCGAATGTAACCAAGAGATATGGCTGATTATAGGAAGAGGCATAGGAGATTAGAAGTGCTCAAAACTTTAGATAGTTTTACCAATATCTGAGAGTTTAATTCCTCACTAATGCTATGAGTCACCTGTAACAGGGCTGTGATAGTCTCTGTCTCATTAAGGTGTAGATTAACTTACACCGCGGATAGTACAGGGGGGTGGGAACGACGAATTGGAGAAAAAGGTCAAAAGGTACTTCTTTGACCTGCTTAAAGATGTTGTACACATCCTCTAATTAACATGTATTAGTGATGGTGTGCATTTAAACATGCACATAGTGGGTAAAGGTATAGACAATTACAACATGGAAAAGTATTTAAAAGCTACCAAATTCATGATCCGTCTCATTGCACAAACCACCTCCAAGGAAGAAGAAAGTATGTGTTAGTATGCCACTAAGACGCTCTACCAACAACTGATGGTATAACTAGAGATTCCTTTATCCATCTCTGCTGACCATATTAGTAAACTACTTTTATCCATATAAAAAGTAGCTTATGGTCAGCAAGGAAGTCTATAGGAATCTTGGTAGATCATAGAAATTTCGTGTATAAATTGTATAACTAAGTTTTCCCCAATGCTTTGTAAGCTTTGAACATGATAGCTATCAATATATTTTGAAAATATAAGTCTTTGTTTTGTGGCTAACTTATCTTACCAACAGTGTAGATGCAGCTCTATATTCGTGTATTCTAATTATATAAATATATTCAATAAGCTGTCATAAACCCTCGTGCCATTTTGAAATTTTGACATTCCAATAATATGCATAGGATTGACTTTAAATACTGCAAAGTTAACCCCGGCATATAATTGGCAAGCTATAACGAGATGATGATTAGTTTTGAACTCTTAAAAGTGCAAAGAAAACCAATTTCTAAGAAGTTCGTTTTTGACAGGTCGACAACGTAGTAATTTACCTTAACCCTTGATACCTGTCTTTTATAGAAATACTAATCCTGATAACTTTCTTCCCTTAGAGTTGCACTTTTTCCCCTAGTTATCATCATCATCAATTTACAATTGCTCATTGTAGTTTGTGTTTTGCACTGCCAGATCTTATCAACTCACGGGCCATCGATACAGGGCCATCTACCCTTCATAATCCACCACTGCATTTCCACATTGTCCAAAATAATCCTCAAGTGGTCGATTCTGACCGGTGGTCATCGAACACCCATATCAGGCCGATGTCTGGACACTCTATCCACTTCTCGGACACCCAACCCACTGATGGACCCATTACCCCTGGTCGCTAGCTGACTCGTAGGTAATCAAGACGTTGATTGCAAAGGTAACACAAAGAACGCTAGCAAGACAGACACTCTATGACCCACAGGACCTCATTATATTTGTAACATTATTGCTCGTAAATTTCTTAAATTATTGTAGAAAAAATGACAGTAAATTAACTTCTACATTTCGCACATGTTTGGGGAGTGGGCGAGTATTTTGGTACTAGATATAAATTAGAAAGTTAAAAATTTTAATAAAGACAAACATTGAGAAATATGCTTGTTTTTGTCTCTGTGTGTGTATCTGGCAATGGTGATGTATCATTTTCTCAGCACTTAACCACATTTTTACGCACGCCAAAATTCACAATAATACATTTCTTTAAGTGTAGACAGCATTAATGTCAGCACGCAATGTAATCGGAAATAAACATGTCAGTGCTCTGATGAAATATCGGGTCAAATTGACCAGGTAAAATACTTTCTTCCTATACTCTCCGTCTCAATCAGGACAGGAAATTGTCGTAGTGTATATTTAATGCAAACATCAGCATTAGCTACACCAGAGGAAATAGAATTGAAACACACATCTAATTGCGACTGTATAACGCATAGTTATCCCTCTGTCAGTGTGGCTTTAAGTACAAACCTCACTCGTATTCGCTTTCCATAAGCAATCTCAAGAAATGTTGAATTTCAATACGTATTATCCTCAGGGGTGGAGTGAGGTGATCATCTATGAGTAAATGCGATAACTATTTTGTAGCATGTTATTTATGCGTCACTATACGAACTTATATAATTATATAATATCTAAATATGATTTTTTTTCGATTTATAAAATATAATTATTTATGTTCGCTTTAAAAATAAAAATGAAACAATTTAAACACAATAATTTGAATATGGGATGAACGGAATAGCTGACTTAATAAATATCCCAGCATGCACCTGGTTGTAATTGCGACCTTTGACCCAAAGTGGGAGGAATTCGAGCTCACAGTCGTGTAATTTTGTGTTTAACCTGGTATTGAATCACATTTAGCCTATTTCCTTAAGCTGGCCCAACTCGACTTTTAGACTATTATAAACCATCTGTGTGCCTTCGTTCAGAATGAAGATGGACGCGGTAACGGTGGCATCCCATATTTAACTGAGCGCCGTCGGAAGACGAGGAAATCGTAAATCACGTAGATTTCATCATAAATAACGTCGGTAACGCGCGTGAGTTTCGACCGCGGTGATCTAAAATGATCGACCGACCAGGAGAAAGCTCTGGACCATCAAGCATACTAAGCCATCAGCAAAACGGGGAAATCTGATAGGCTAAGTTTTTGCTGCAAGTATGGTTTGATGGGCCTATTAACTTTTAGAGTGAGGCGAAATCATAGGGTTATTACAAACCGACGGTTCTTTGATGTTAGGGCTGATGTACGCCATTAGTGAGAGAACCAAGCCGCTATCAAAGTTACGGCCAAGTCACTACAAGGATGAACGGTAAAGAAATCAATCAACAGTGCATAGGTGATCGAACGGCCGTGTGATCGATCGGAGTCGATAGGTGCTAAGATGTCAAATATTTAACTTGAATACGGGTTCAAGTAGAATTCTTATATTAATATTTGTTGAAAATAATATCTTGGAATATATGTTACTTTACATATTGAATACGTACGAGATTATTGATGGCATCAATTAGTAATTAATTTCTTAATTTAATAAAGTACAATAATGCATGTACAGAGAGCATACATAAGCATTAAAGGGTAATTTCAATAAGCCAGTCTACCATTAATGCAAATAGCTAGTGTCTAATATTATGCTGATTATTAAGTTAGAAAAGTAAGTTAGAAACTGTAGGGAGAAAGGACTTTTCAACAAAGTACATTGTCAGTAATCCATTCAATTCAATTCTTTACTGGCCTTTAACTTTACAGTTAATCTGCTTAAAATTAACAAACTTGAATCTTAAGAAAAAAATATCAAATACATAGTATCGTCTATGAAATTTCAATACAGACATGATCGTATGTGTTGACAATTGCTGTAGTCTATTTCATAATGCTTGAACCTGATATTATTTCCTCAACTTTCGGCATGACATTGTATGACGTGCATAACATATCCTAACAACATCTTGGTCCGAAGTCTGAAGATTTTTATCTATTAATCTTAATGTCTTTGAAATCCTAAAAATATTGACAAGGGACATGACTTGTTGAGTTCCTGGAACACGTCAAACCATTCCCAGACAACTGGTATCATGCTGGTCACCGGCTTTATCACATTGTCCACAAACTCGACTACAGCATTGCCTTTTTGTCTAGTCAATAGTCACCCATGCATATAACTATGTTCTTGCCCAAGATATTATTTCTCCCTCCGGACCGTATCTTAAGGGCGTGTAATATAATTACATCATCGAATGTAATTCAGAAGAGCTGCCGTAGAGAACCTGGTATGAGTCTGCGAGGAGCTAGGGGTATCGTTACTCCCTCCGTAGTCAAGGTAATTTGTTTCTTGGTGTTTCTCTCGATCTCGAGAAGTCACGCAAACATCTCGTTGCATCCCATCACGTCTTGTGAACAGCATTCCGTTATGACTAATCGAAAAGAAAACCTGCAACTTTTGTCTTTTTTATCATCTTTATCGGCGTAAAATTTCATATCTGGTTTGGGGTGTAATTCTTTGAAATGGCGGCTCAACAGGAAAGGGTGAAGAAATTGATATAGTTCTGTCGCATGTTTAGAATTGCCATTTGTTCCGTCACGAGATGCGGACATGGCGAACTGACGACTTCAGGGGCTATAATGAAAGTACAGTTCTTCAAGAAAGTCAATGGCAGTGGTGAAATAGCGGACTATTAAAACAATAATTGTTGGTCTTACACTTTTAAAATGTCCAGCATGGCTGTATTCCGTGTAAAATAGAATACAAGGCATTGAAAAATGTCGTATGTGTACATAGTAATGGCTGCCAACATGTGCTTGGTGATGTCTTGACCAGATGGAAAAAAATATAAGACTGAATAAGTTCTGAAGGCCATATAAATATTGTAGTAGTACCGCGGCACCATTGGACATCGATACTATTTGCTATTTAAAAACAAAACAAAACAAAATTACCATTCCTTTGATATGATAGAATATTCAGCTGTGGTGATATTTCACTTCACATAGAAGAAAGACATAGACTATGCAAATAATATCGTTGTAGCGCAACGCCAAAATGGACAGCATATGTTAACGAATGTATGCTCTCTATTTGGAATAACGCACGGTTCCAATGATATAACAGAAAGTTCAGCCGTATAAAATGCAGCTAATAAATGACATAGGACGTCGGTGCTTTATTGTGACCGCCATTTGGCCTCACGAAATAACATAATTTGAAAATGCAGTTTGGCACTCCGGACTTAGTTCTGGTGTTGAGACGGATAGCCAGGTGGCGGGGGCTATGACGGAAGTAGAATTGCATTCTGGACGCTGCCAAATTCGGCTCCTAAGAGCCTCGACGGAGGTTGATTTTTGACCCATCACTCGTTCTCTACAGGCCAAATCTCATCATTGGTTTTAATAGTATTGTATTAAGACATCGCGTGACTAGGCTAGAAATGTCAGTCATCGTAGAGGGCAAGCGAAATATTGCGTGCGAGCGTCGTTGACTTCTTCACTTACCGGCGGCCATTCTGCGAGGTGAAACTAGTCTTGCTATCGCGAACGACTGTTCTCTTAGAAGGGCAGCGAACGTTTCCTTTCTATTCCGAAGTGACCATGTTTAATTCGATAAAACGTGGTCAGTTTCACCACATTACGTCTTGTGGTCTCTCTGTATCATAACCCGAAACAGGAGACGTGTTTTAACCGTATTACTAAAGGGTAGAGCCCGCGTTAATAGCCGCCTTGTCTAGTTAAAGGGTTAACTCGGGTCCCTGACTTTGGGTACAGACGAAGTTGGTTGCCTTTGAAGCATGCTGTTTTGCTTAAGACACATTATATGTCTATGTAGGCTCGTCTTTCTGTTTATTTACTGTCAAACACCTCCCACCGTTAACTGAAATCAACGTAACACGAACATTGGGACTTCGTCACATCACGTATCTTAGATAAACGCTCAATAACACATCATATAACACATGCTTTGCTGAGACATTCAAGTTGAGATATGTATTGTAATCAGAGAAATAGTATTTGTTGTTATACTCCATGTATTAAAACTCGGTTTTCAGGATATCGTTTGAAAATTATGACTTACATTCAAGTCAGTCCAGCAAAGAAAATGGCTTATGTGTGTCTCCTCGTCTTTCGTGTATGTATTTACTGTCAAAATTGACATATTTTGACAATAATTTATATTCCGTTTTTCTTTTGCTGATACTGTGCCACCACTGTGTGAACTTCCTGAATGAGTAAAGGCAGTGAAAGCTTGAATTCCTGTTCATGGCGTATAGATTTGGTTTATTTTAAAGTTAGTTTAAGCATATTTTATTTACCAAAACCTGATGGGATTAGGTAAATGGTAAACTGTTTTAAATACATGAATTATACAGTATCAATATAATAAACTATATATGCAAACATAAATATGCAAAATTAGGAAAATTAGGAAAATGTTTAATGCAAGAGATAAAGAAAAATGAATACCTTCGAATTAGGTAAATAATAGTATTTAGGAGAGAACGCATTTACTAGATTGGATTAGATCTGTTTATATAACAATTATTTTGTCAAACTTTGAAATAAAAATGCTTTGTCATATAAAATGTGTCCAATTCGCGCACTTATTTACACGAAATAGACTGATTGAAGTAGGTTTAATCATGAAACATTCAGTTTGCCTTCAGTTCGGTTTTCATAGTGACATCTGACCACAGACCTCAATGTGCTTAGAGTGGAGACATTTTTATCCACTTAATCCGATTAAGCTGCTAATCCGGATTTGTAGAAGCCCTGTAATATACGACTGAATATTTTCTAATCGAACAAATTGCAGGGCCGCATAAAACCAATACCGTTGGCTTCATAAATCATGTTTCGGTTTTAAGCTTCACTAAAGCCGAGCAATTGCACAATTTACATTAAACTGATTTTGATTTCGGTCGGATGAAGAAGAAAAATGATTTCATAGATGGTATATATGACCCCACAATTTATGTGATTTACATTAATAAAGTTAGTTTACAAAATTTGAGAAAATGCATTATATTTTCATTTTTACCAATAAAAAAATAATATTTCTTTTAAAATTAGGTAATGCGCGATCACATGTACGTGTGAAATTAGGTAATGCGGGGTCATTTGTAGTGTGAAATTTCAATAATCTAATTCAATTCTTTATTATTCACTAATAATTTTATCCTTGAAAAAAATTACTTCGAAACTTTCAATAATATTTCGCGAGTGAACTAAATAAAATCAATATTGCGTACCGGTAGTTTTATTTTAAATGAAAACTAAAACTAATTATTAAATGAATTTAACAATATTTAATTGAATATTCATTTTGTTAGTCACTTAATAGGTGTGCGATAAAGTCACGTGTTCATTTACACCGAGAAACAGCATCGGTGTTGTAATTGCTTTTAAAATACAGTGTAGATCTCCAGTTTTCGTGACTGTGATGTCAACATCACGATAAAAGCGTGAAGATCGTACTCCAGACATTCTTTCGTGTTAAGCAACTCTTTTGTGAGTTAAACAGTTGCTCCCGCCCCTAACCGTGTCTCGATGCTATAGACCCGCTCAATATCGGTTGAGCCTACACAATACAACATGCAAGCCCGCTGAGAAGTTGCATGCAAACAGTAGTAAGACAAGAATGTTGGGCGGAATTTATTGGCTAATTGGAATTTTATTGGTTACGTACTGTTGCTAGCCGTAAACAATATCTCAATTTTATTAGACTTATTAAAAAAAAAAAAAGTTTTCTATTTTAATTAATTGTAAAATGTTGAAGCACTACCAATTTGAAGGAAAGCTGGTCACATGGAAAATAATAAATTATTTATTTACTGTTGGATGATATAGTTTTCGTCGTTACAGTACAATTGTTCGTTTAAGAATTCAATTATATACTTATAAGTGTAATGCGGCGTAAATATGAAAACCGATGAAAACCACTAATAATATATCATAATTATGTACACTGTATAAATGAGAGAAAAATAGCACTAATACATACAAGATATTGGTATTCCTTTATATATACTTTAAAAATACTTTTCATTTCTCGTTGCTTTTTTTTGTGGTTGTTACCAAGTGAAGCGATATTGCTTTTTGTGTTGCTTACTAGCTACAGAAGTTACTGTTTATTTCCAGTGTAATGCTTTAACGATTTCCTTGTTGCGTGCAGTATAGAGTCACAATTGTTTCAACCTTCAGGCGATGACAGAGAAACAGCATGTCAAACAATATTATCTGGCATATATTTCTAATCATTTTAGAGAGACTACAACCAACACAGAACATAAATTCCAAAATGTAAATGGTTAAATACGAAATACCATTCCTTTAAAATATAGTTTAAAAAATTTTAATTACTGTTTAGATGTTTAAAAAAAAGAAATGGCTGAAGGAGAAATTCAAGACATGGGGATGTTTGGGCAGATTGCAGAGAGATTTGAAATGTCGGACAACTGTTAGTATCGATGGTGGTTTACAACGAAATCATTGATCAGATCGTGGGGAGATAGTGTTAGACAGCATTGAGCTTGCATGACGGAAAATGTTAAATTTTCCCAGTTTACGTGCAGGGGCAGAGTCGTGTGCTCACCATCCTTCGTTCTCTGATCACCTTCTCTCGTGCGGTGTCAGTTTCTTGCAAACAGAAACAATAAGCGGACCGACACGCAACCAAATACAACGCCGGGCTAGCGTCGTGCATGTGGATAAGGCCAATTAAATCTATGTATCGTCGACAGTCGAAAATGAACGCGAAGAGGTAAATTGCACAGATCATGCAAGACTTGTCATGATAAAACGAGACTAAATTCTCTTCCTGAGGCAGTAGAGTTTGAAGCCGGTGCTAAGAACGGTTGTTTGAAACAAGACGTTAGAATTTCCATACGAAACTTTCAGGAATACCGTTAAAATACTTTTCCAACGACTATTCGATTCCTTTCTGTGCGAAGTGTGATTTTGAGATAAATGTGCAAGATTTCGATTATGTGAGTTTCTTAAAAAGGATTAACGAAATGGTGAATTTCCTTTGAAAGTACATCGGAAGCGGATTATCGCCCGACAGCACGCTGTGTGGTTATTATACGGTTGTCCTTGGCTTTGTACGGGTCGGTGAATGTCGGAATAGTTTCTGTGCCTCAAGAACGGTAAAGGTATTTTGGCATGCAAAGGTCAAAGAAAGAATTTGGAAATTTTAATCTCCTTCGAAATCAGATTAATATCTCGATACTGTCTCAAAATATTGATACGTTTGAATTTGTCTTAATGTAACATATGTAACGTTATAAGCTTCTAGGGTCGAAAATTGTAATTATTTCCCATGAATATATTTTTAATTTTCTGTGGTTCCAAAGAATACTTTAATTTCATATCGAAATAAAAAAAAACAATTGTGTTTTCGTTTTCATGTTTAACAATCCAACGAGAATATGTGATATTTGATCGTTAATAAATAACAATATGTTGAATTTAATGTTTTTATTATCATTTAATAATATAGAATATTTGATTGCTTATAGTCACAGAATATATTATCCGATAAATCATTGAAAAGATACAATATTTCACGCTATGATAAGTTTCATGAAATGTGAATATATTTCTATGTTCTATAACTCACACGAATAAATATTGAATGTTGGAACTGATATCGCTGTAATTATTTCTCTCATAGAATTCTTATTATTTATGTGTCGTATTCTGATTTTCACGAGGGCATGTTTAAAACACGGAACATAACTGTGTTTAAACATTCTAAACCGTAAATTGCTGCACACATGTTCTCACGGACCAGCAACCAATTAATACATTATTCCTTACGTTGACTTAATAAATATGCACACAATTAGAACATATACTAGATCCAATTATAATCTTTTTTAAAAAAATAGTGCCTAATCCAACGGCTCATTTTCTATACCTTTAAATTATAAATTATGATAGACCGCCGAACATGCGTACGAAATTCTTATATTAATTTCCAAACAAGCGATTTCTTTTAATTCTGGAGAAATATCTTATTTACTATTATTTATAAGTCTGACATATAGATATAACGTATATACATTTTCTTCTTGTAGGTAATTATAAAGAGAGGGATATATTAAGTTAATTTATATTATTGCTAATATAATATTGCTATTGGTATTTGTGTTTTCTGTATCGCATTCAGGAATTTCGGCGGACACTCTTCGGCGTAGTCATCCATCACTCATTCATTCATCTATTCATATTGCTCATTCATTTATTTATTTATGTATGCACACACATTACGAGTTTTGTTAAGTGTTCTGTTAGTGCATTAATTTGTTTTGCAGTAGTTAACGGCTTAGTTTTATAAGCAAAATGACGGCAGGCTGCTATACTATAGAAGGCGCACCGTGAACTACGAGATGAACTTCACGCCAAACAATGGCAACATGTTTTTAAATGTACAAGCCCCACATTTTTCTATGGTATAATCAGAATTACGCAGTTTAATCTAACATAGAGCTTTAATAATTGATACGCACTCACAGTGCTCGCTGCAATATTTGTAAAACAAGTAAAATCCCATTTAATTAGAAAAGTCCACTAACAAAATATTCGCTTGAAGTTAATTACATTGATAAAGTTAATAACTGTCAATAACAATACACTAATATAAATTAATTAACTATGTGACTAAAGGAATGCTACCAGCTCAGTATGAGAGGAGGTCGTATTTACAACTGTTCAATACTATCGGATATTGCAAAATTATTATTTACTACATATTAGCATAACATTAATACTTAGATAATTATTTTCGTTGTATTTTAGTTAATCGTAGGGCTTGTAATTTCCTAAAAATATTAGTTGTACGTAATGATATATCTATTAATACAAACATTTATCTATGAATATATATATATATATATATATACCCTGACGTCTCGACTGTGGCACATACACACACGCGCGCACACAACACAATATTGTTTATGATCACACCAGTTTTCGTACAAAAGACCTGTTGCCAGTGTTACTATATCTTAGATCGTCCGAGTTCCGGTTTCTTTGGGGTATTTCAAGATACAGGTGTACTTGAAGGCATTAGCAGATGTTTGTCTTACTTTTCCTACAAAATCAATGCTATTTTAGATCGTTATTTGAGAAGCGAATATGAAATCAGACGTCAATCGCTTATCTCGTACTTATTTAACGGTAAATGCTTATAATTTTAACAGATAATGTAATTGGATAGGCCCTGTGGGCTTGAAAATAGCGGTCTTTGTTTGCTGGTCTGCCAAGCCAAGCGTGTCAGAGGTGGAGTTACTATTATTCGCAAACTTCAATTTACCAAATGAACAATGGTTTAATATTTTATTGAAACTGTTCCACAGTTAAATAAATATCTTGTTTTAATCAGAATTTAAATAATTCATTAAACCGATATAGAACGGGACCCTCTATAATAAGCTAGCCTAACTTTGAGTGATTACCGTAAATGTCCAACCGATGTACCTTTTCCCGAGTTAACATCGGTATAGGACTCTTTGTGTTAGGCATCTGATAAATCATTTGAACTTCGGGAAAATGAACACGGTGCTTATTAAATATTAATAGTGCCCTGTGAAATCTGAAAATGGCCCGAAATAAGTTTCACATGTAACATAGGCGATGTTAGCGTATTCTACTTAGATGATTTTACATTCCCCAACACTTCACGTCATTAATAAAATATACTTGCGTAGATTGTCTAAAGAAGGAGATATTAATACACATACCAGATACTGTAAATATATTGGATGCAGACAATAAGTAAAATATCAGATGCTGTAACTATACTGGAGGATTTCTCAATAATACAGAAACAAATAATTAAAATGTGTTCAAATATAGTTACACGCTGCTCATAGTTAATGTTTAAAGAACTGCTTTCTTGAAAATCACCGAACATTGCATTGCTTATAATCATTGTATTGTAATTAGGGTTGAAATTCTTCAGGTCCGATTCACTAAATATGTCAACTAAAAATTACCCTAATGTGTGTCTTGGAGAAAACAGATATTGCTCGTGAGATGAATAGAAATGGTAGGTATACAAAATAAATACCTTTTAATGCAAATATTCATTGATTATTCAATAGTATACTACCGTATGGTAGCTGAAGATACTATATATATATATATATATATGTACACTGTTTTTCGACATTGACAGAAGTGTGTAAATACACAACTATAGAAACTGATATGCGAACAGACGTCAATGCCGTATTTCATGCTAGAAATAGGTTTCGTCCTAAGATGTTTTTATAATTCTGTAGTTCAAGATCACTGTAACTCTGGTTTGCTAGAAAACGTCCATATTGCACTAATTACACAATATTTTATTATTTCAAATATCATTATAAACTCTATTGTGAACTTTCTGAGCAACCATGATATTACGTTTTCGTACAGTCGTTTATAACTGGAATATCCGTATTTACAAATACACCAACTGTATCAACGCCAACATTGTAAATGCACAGTTATAATTGTAAAAATAAACTTTTTATTTTATTTGCATCAAGCGTTGATAAAATATTAAGTTAAAAAGATAGCATATATATATTTGCTACATGAAATTAAACTAATTAATTACTGAAATAAGCAGGAAAATCTGAATTAATGTAGAGGTATGCATGTTTTATTGTTCTCATTATTATATGTCCAATTGTTCATAGGCATGCTTTTTTACATACATATTTTTTCTATAATACTTGATATTGTAGTCACTTTTTATATGCTAAGAAATATATAATTTCACAAAAACTACTGTATAGAGCTGAGGATATGTCCAGGGATCACGGTGAAGACATCATTGCCCTGTTCCAACAGTGATGAAGACATGGCCACCAGCCATCAATAAAAGCTCTGACTACATTCGGCCTCTCTTCTGGGTCCTGACACTGCTTGTCCGGATTGCGTGAGGAAAGCAATTACTATAAGAACGACCAGAGATTTTCTGGGGGCCTGCATATTCTTCATGACTACGAGAAAATAATCAGTCATTCAGACAAATACATCCCAGAAAAGGGGTCAACTTTGCGATCAACAGAATATAGGAATATTCTACCTTTGTGGATGTGCAGTACATCGTTTGATGAAGTCTTGATCTAGGCTAGCTATACATAAGCGCGCCCATTATGACAACTTACATCACGATTTATTGAATATATGTTTAACCTATGGCTAATGCTCCGTAATGGATATGAATGTTGAAGGCGGCACAACCGATTAACTTTGTCGTATTTTCTGCATCATACCATTTGGAATATGACGTTTAGGGGATGCTGTCTGTGATCTAAAGACATTAAATGGGAATCAGTTTTCGATGAATTATTAAATTCTATACTTCATCGTAAGAGGAGATTGGCAAGATCAATATTGAAAACACAAATGTCAATCAACCCCTGTTGAATTTCAGACAAGTGCTAGCGCTTTGTATTGTTGCCAAGGATCAACGTGTCTGAAGGATCAGGTGCAGGTTAGTTTTCAGTCAAACATTAGAATACAGTGTCATTGAGTATAACTAACGGATGAATGAAGACTCAGTTACGTCGATACAGTAGGGTATATCATGGTAGGCTTTGGCAACTGGAATGGCCATGGGTGTAGCTACTATTACCTATTAGAGTGTCCTGGCTACGTAAAGCCCGGCGACGTCATAGGGCTTACCTTCTACGATGTTTCCGTAGCTGCGTCATTTTAAGCACTTGCACATGTATTACGGAATAAATGACAGCACTCTAGCACTTACTCCAAACATGTATCATGTCAATACAAAAGAGCAGATATTTGAAACATGTGTGGTGAACTGATATATCAGTCATTAGGCATTTACGGAGGTGAACAAATTAATTGATCTATCAGTCACTGTGTTTAAGGGGGGGGGGGGGGGGAGGGGGTTAAAACTGTTTAAGGGGGTGATATTTTCAACTGAGCTATCGGACCGTAAACGGTTAAGCCAGAAGGTCACTGCCTGCAGATATGTTTTTCGTTAGAAAGCAAATTCAAGACTGTGCCATTTAATTCCCCATATGGGCCTGTACTGCAGTTACCCCTGGCTATGTCCCTGATGTCTGTAGCTGCATTTAGTCAGTTAACATGATGGTCATACTTCAGATGTCATTGCATGCTATATACGTATGTAAATGCCAAGTTTCCAAGTTCAAATCCTGCCCCGGGGGCCCGGCATCAATGTTCGCGAAAGTTATCTTTCTGACGCGATATTGATAGGATGCGATGTCTGTAGAG
>JAUTBT010040090.1:0-17343 GCA_032361225.1 Lepetodrilus schrolli | reverse complement strand
CGCGATATTGATAGGATGCGATGTCTGTAGAGTGGCAATGCAGTTATCATCCTTGGTCTTGTCAGTAGCAGCCGGTGTTCGCAGGTTTACTGCAACATTCAGCGCTACGAATAATGCGGGATTCCTCCTGCCATAAACTGAATCTTGAAAGCGACTCTAAACCCCAATTAATAACAAAATATACGGTATCATGTCGGTCCGCAAGATTCCGTATTTCCTGGGACCGACATGACACCGTTTCACCATTGAAACCTCGAAATACCTAATCTATTACCATTCATATCTCTAGTTATATTTCCGTGCGTCCGACTTTGTTATTTCTGTTATAGTTTAGTCCGAGTGAAACCACATTTATCGTGTGAAGCATGTTGTGACATGACGTAGACAGTGATTATAACGTGATTGTCTAGAGCCGTTGGCAATGCTAGAGAAAACTATGCATAACTATCGTTTATAACTTGAATACGGTAAGCTTTATTCTATCTCTAACGCAATCTTAATTATTGATCAATCTGTTTATTCAGTTATTGTAGTATTTTATGGACTATACATTCATGATATCGAGTTTCAAAGTCCAGAGTAAAATGGCCGACTCCCTAATACGAAATTCATTAAGGTGTCTAGAATCCATATAATCCGGAAAAACAAACGAACCTACCTCGATACGGCGTGGTACACTTGGGCCCTCGACCGATCAGATTCCTACAATTGTATCTGAATTGTAATACACATATTAATTAGTGGAGTGGCTATGTGTAACAAAAAAATGAAGGCCAAATTGTGCACTTTGGGTTAAAAGCATGAAACTTTGCAAATATGTTCTTCACCCCCAATACAAGAAAATATGGATATATGGCCAACCGAAATGTTCCAATATGGCCGTCAAATCCACGATGGCGACTATAAATTTGATTAAACTCCAGATGATCGCCACCAATTCAATAATTCAATAAGATAAAAGCCTTTTCAGACATCTATGCCAATTATGTAAATAAATATCAAAAATTAATTAATTAATGGCGCCCATCTTGTATTTTGAAAATATTTGGTTGACATGACCTGAAAGTACTGATGAAATAAAACAATATGCACAATTCGTGCTTCTTTGTTTGAAATACTGCATATAATGGACATATACAGGAAAATGCTTTAATTTATTGAATTTTTGGCGATCGTCTGGAATTTTGCGGCCATATTGGAACATTTCATGAGGAGTGAAGAACATATCTGCCAAGTTTCATGCTTTCAACCTAAAGTGCACACATTAGTAACTAAGCCGTTCCACTATATGTTACAGCTGTTATTATACAAGTACTGCACACCATTCAAACATACTTGTAGCATTATTATTTACACTATTTATTATTTATCTACAGTCTAATATTTTATATACATTACATATTCGTTGATTCTATGCTGATTATTATGCTTTTGTTTCCTCTTTAATTTATAAGTGTTTCCTCTTGGATTTATAAGTGTTTCCTCTTGGATTTATAAGTGTTTCCTCTTGAATTAATAATGGATTTATAAGTGTTTCCTCTTGAATTAATAATGGATTCATAAGTGTTTCCTCTTGAATTAATAAGTGTTTCCTCTTGAATTTATAAGTGTTTCCTCTTGAATTTATAAGTAATCCTGGTATATTTTATGCGAATATCAATCGTGTTGTGGTCGTAAAATCACTAGAACTCGAGCACTCACTCATTTGCACAAAGGCGTGACCTACAACTGTTCATATAGTAACATAATAATAATAATATTGTTTATAACTGACCACAAGTCCATATTAACCGACATCAGTCTCAGCATGTTCTTGCTCATTAATGACTTATAATTTACTAATTAGACCGACATACATATCAATGACTTTCTGAACGTTTTACCTGCGACGTTTCTTTCTTTCCTGTGGTGTTGTAACAAGAAACTGTTCACAACCTCGCCGACATCATTAGCGAGGCTATTGTATGTTTCTGTGAGAGTTATCCATAGTCCGATCATCGCCATCTTATATGTGACTTTCTGTTGTTACACCATACTTTAAAATACACACTAACTGCATAATTTCTTACACACGACATCATTTTCGGTACGAACGGGTTTTGGTTTAAAACGACCCGTAACCTTTACTAGTAGGACCTACTCTTCAGCTGTCGAGGGTAAGTGAATAACTAACTACCTAAAGAAAATATATGTAGGCGTGGTGGTGGTGGTGGGGTTTACTGCTTTGACAGTCGCCTTCCAGCTTAGCTGATTTCGGCAGACTGGTCCCTCCTTGGGACGCATGTGTCTCACAGCATAGAGCTGGAGAGCGTTGGCTAAGGCATAAGACTACCCAATTTATATCCCATTTCTGCACGCGCATTGCATGCTGTGAGTGGAAAACATGTTTTACCACTTCTTCATGGCGGCATCGGCACTGTCACGTGTTTTGCCTTCGAGTGATATGATTTTCATTCTCTGTATGTGGAAACTAATTCTTTACATATTTACTTTCCATTAATCATGAACATGCTTGTGAGCAATAGCATCAGCTTGGGCTGTATACTCCTAAGGAAACTGAGATTGTATATCGCAGTGTAGAGTTCGAACTTTCACAGTAGATTATTACCAGCAGGCCGGAAAGGTCTATCCCATCTTAATTCGAGGTTTACGTTTGTAAATCACGAAATTGTATCGTGTTCGTAATACTTGGTATGTTTTTTATTTAACTTTAACTTTCAAGTGTAGCGTTTTATTGGCCATAAATATGGCTTTAATGTTATGTTTCTCCCAGTTAACATTCATACCCGTATCAGATAGTTATTTCTGCTGGTTAATGGTGTTTTTGTTTCAATGTTGTTGTGGTTTTTTTGGTGGTTTGTGTGTGTGTGTGTGTGTGTGTGTGTGTGTGTGTGTGTGTGTGTGTGTGTTTTGTGTGTGTAGTCCCTACTCGTGGTGATTTAACCTACACAAATATGAAGTGCAACTAGATTATAGGGTTATAATACAGTGTGGTACGACAAGTTCGTAATAGCGCATCTTCTTTGTAGATTCTGTGCTAAAGATGTACGTGCATGTCGGTCTTCTCGAGTGCAACGCAAACGTAGACGCATTCACGGGCTCATTGTTGTCATTAGCAATGCAAACATGGATTTACACAGATTTATGTTTCTCTGTGTGTGGCAACACCTGGTGGATTGTGAAAGGGCGTGTAGCGACACCTGGTGGATTGTGAAAGGTAGGGAATGCACTATACACGCCATCTACTCAAGCGTAGAAACTTCGCGACATCTCAGATCGGAGATATGCATATCTATGGATATCTGTGGATGTCGGTTGATCAGAATGGCCATCGACTATGTTACCCGAAGCATGTAAAGCTTTCACTCTTTAAATGACACGTGTAGGGCCTACTTGTAAACTATTTGAGTACATAACAATTAATTTGCATTAGATTATATCAAGGCATTGACTGCTATTGTCTACCCTCAAATTCGTACATGTAGGTTACGTGCACTCAAGCTAGATTCCTCCAAGGACATATATCCTATCATGGCCTTCCAACTTACACCCTACAAGAATGCCTGATAACAACAAAAATGCCTCCTAACAAACAACATGCCTTCCAACAAACAACATCTCCCAACAAATAAACAACATGCCTCCCAACAAACATACAGGTCTACCAACAAATAACAGGTCTCCCAACAAACAACATGCCTAACAACCTCACAACAAACTAACAACCTAACAACAAACAAAATCTCCAAAGAAAAACAATTCCTCCCATCACAATAAAATTCCAACGAAAAAAACAAAATCTCTACGAAACAAAACTAAATTCTTCCGAAAATTCACAATTCCTACCAACCAACAAATATGACTTCACGTTCACAACCAACAAATATGACTTCACGTTCACAACCAACAAATATGACTTCACATTCACAACCTGCCTCCCTATTCACAACCCCAGGAACTGCTGCTAAATGATAGGCGAGAGTCCGAAGCTTATTGAGCATGTCTAATCCTCAAAGATCTCTGATGCTTCGATGTATACATGAATATAGGTGATGGACGTCGAGCAGATGGATTAAAGCCACCGATGTGTCATGGACTATTATTCTCCATGACTTCTTCATGTTTGTGTGGCGGCAGGTGGCAATCCTGCTTGGTCCTCGGTGAGGGGACAGTCATGCTTGATAGCCTGCATGCGGCGTCGTTAAAGGGGTATGATGATGATGATGATGATGATGATGATGATGATGATGATGCATTAAGCCTTGGAGCTTTTCGCCATGCTGACCATCACCTTGGACTTGCAATACAACAACTCGGTTCAGAATCCAAGGTTTGGCATGGTCCTCGGTTACAATGGCGCCTAAGGTGGGCTGGAACTGTGAGGAGAAAGGATCAGATTGGACCTTGTAATTACAAAGGATTCCCAAACGTATGCGAGTAGTGGAGTTTGGAGAATATGCCAGATACCTAATGCATTTATTCTGAGCTCTGTTTGGCATCAATGGCATCAACATTTCTATGAACTTACTACCTGACTTCATTATGGGGGCCAACTTCCGGAAATCCAAGAGTCTTGAATTTCTTTGAAAGCCTTTCAGTTTCTCTGTACAAAGTATGACACATAAACTACATTTATTTATTTTTAAAAAAAATTATCTGTTTTACAAATATAGAATACGGCATTGCCTCATTTGTAGTTGTGTTTCTTATTTGAGAGAGAGACACACACACACACACATATACAAACACACACACACACACACACACACACACACACACATACACACATTAACTCTCTACATGCTGAAGGCAACCAGAGATGCCCCGAAGAACAGTGTTTGTTTACTTATAATACAGTACTATGTCAGATATCTATAGTAATATTAATTATTAATATACATATATACATATATAGTAATATTAATTATTGATATACATATATACATATATAGTAATATTAATTATTGATATACATATATACATATATACTATTATTGAATCATTATAATAAACTATTACATATCAGTCTTGACATTTAGGTATGCAAAACATCTATAGTGAACGAACACACAGGTCTCAGTGTCTTAACAATGACGACACGCATGGAAACCGTGGATACTAGTACTTGGTGTATTAAGACACTTGGTAATAAACTAGGTCAGAATCCAAGGATCCGAATAACACGTATAGACCCACTGTCAGTCTCAGACCACTTTACCACAAGGGCTGCCCCCAGGGCCTAGGTCATGAATAGACATCCGTACCAAGCAAATGTAGTACTATGCTACAGCTTTTCATTCTTGGATGTCTATGTTGATTGCAATAGTCTCACTGATACAAATGGCCGTGAGAAAGACCACCTGCTCATATATTAGAATGAATATGTCCAGATTCATATGACGTATATATATATATATATAGATGTGTGTGTGTCTCCGATACCTTTTCCAGATTACGTGTAATCAAATGACGAAGTAGCCAAAAGACGTTAAAGTAGCTGGATTTGCAACTGATATGACGTCAAGTTGGTAACTTTATGATTACGAAATTGGTGAAAATTATAACGTTGATAAAATGGAGTAAATTACTAGATTTCACGAAGAAATCATAGTTGTCTCCCTTATATAGTTCAATCTTTATCGCACTCATGTTATTGCACTCTCAACGCTATTTAATGTGATAAAAATTATTATAGGATTGAACCGAAGTTGGAACTGCATGACGTCCTTGTCATTTCTTGAGGTAAGGTTATGATTACGAAATCAATTAAAAAGGTAGCCCATCGGGCTGATCCGCATTTGGTACTGACGTCAAGTTTTTATTCAAACAATTTGATGATGAAATCAATGAAAATCATGGTACATTTTACTATCGATTGACCCATATTTGGAACTGACGTAAAGTCGTCAATCATTCCATGAGTTAAGTTGAAGACGAAAGATTGGAAAGGGTTCATTCCCACCATAAAAAGCATCGGTTCGTATCCGGAATATAGGTTTGGATACGAGATTCCTTTAGTATGAATAACAATACATATATATGGCATTGCTTTCCTGACAACACGCTGGACCTACATCTTGCTTTCTAGAATATGTATAGCAAGAAATAGGATTCGAGCATGGATCCGGAGAGAATACTAGGATAACATCTCATTCTTGTATGTCTTGTATGATAGAATTTTCTGCGTTATTTTAGTTGAATAGCATCAGTATCCATCACTTTCGTTCATTTGACTATTAGATCAGGACGAATATTTATGCTTGCTTTTCGGCCCATCGCACTACTTCCGGTTTATGATACACTTTGGAGTTCCTTGATAGGCATACTTCTTTATTTCGAGTATCGGATAACAAGTTCGATATGCTGGAATATATGTTATTATTTTCACTATTGAAAACTAGTATAAATCTAACAGAATAGCCAATATGATACTATTTCCCCAACGATCGCTACAACTGTTCGAAACTAACAGCACGTGTTCCATCGACAGTATAGGGCTTGATGTAGGCTACACTTCCGGGGGCGACTACTTTCTTTATTCCAGGCCCCCGTTTCACAACCACATCCTAAATTTAGGAGCTCCTAACTTTATGACCCAGTTTATCACCTCCTAAGTTAGATGCCGATTAAAGAAGGGATAAGACTTGTGACGTCGTCGTAAAACACTTGTTACGAGGTGACAACGTTTAGGACTAGTTTAGGAGCTCCTAAATAGTTAGGAGGCCGTTGTGAAATGGGTGCCAGGTGTATAATTATATGTTTTCAACAGTATATTCTGTTTGATGCCGTATATGTCGATTTTCTTTCTAATGATGTTTTTCTGATTCGTTTATCAGGTGAATTAATGAGTGTGTTCACATTAACTTAATAATGATCAACCTGAATCGCATTCCAGAACAAGAAAAGATAAACCCACTAAGCATCGCCTGTCTTAATGCATGATAAGTACACACTGATATAACCGAGTGGACATTTATTCAATCCTGGTCAGCCTTCGAGGCACGCATCTGTATTAAGATGACCAAATTAAAAGTTCTCTCCCTTGATCTCGGTCTTCCCGCTAGGCATAAATCTGTCAATAGGTATACGTAACATCGCACATCAGACGATTTCGAGTATTCTTCAATTTTGAATCTATCAAGTAGATAAAACACATTAAACTACTCATAGAAATTACCCATTGAACTACGCCTGCACTACGGTTGGTCCACTGGACTGCCGTTTGTATGTATACAGTCGTCTCCTAATAATGGAAATGTTTTTATATACCAAAGTTTACGCATCTCAGAAACGACATCTTACATTTGTTTATTAAACCTTATTTTTCTCACTGGTTTATATATGCTTCTAGACCGCGTTTAGTCGCTAGAAATGTTTATGTCATCGTATATATTTATTTGTTTTAGGCCTGAATTTTTCAAATATGTTTAACCGGATGCATGCATTGTACGGAGAGTTGAAATGAGAAGGGGCAGAAAAGGATGTGGAAGAGGAGGAGGAAGACGAACCCAATCCTAGTGCGGTTTAAACATGCCTGACTAACTAGGTAGCAGTAGCGTATGAAATAGCATTTGTTCAGTCTGTTTTTGAGGATGTTTTTTCTCTCTCTCTCTCTCTCTCTCTCTCTCTCTCACACACACACACACACACACATTAGTTTCATTATGATAGTATTATATTTAAAATATGACGCATTCACAAGAAATTTTCAATCCATATTTAATTATTTATGTCTATAACGTTAATATATCCACAGCAAAAAAACATAGGTGTCGTGTTAGGTTACCAGGCCAGGAGACCTAACGTGGATGGTCAAAAGTAAACCGGGATACTCCAAGTGAACTGTCCTGCCGGAATCCTGTTAAGATCCTGGAACAGCATACGTAACTAGTTTTGCTATAAGTCTTAATTACATATGTTTATTTTTTTTTTAAATTAAAAATATATCAATGGTAAAATTGAACATAAACCATAAAACCATGCATACAGTATCCGACAATATGTCTGCCAGAACAAAACATGGTTATCAATACATCCAGCATCACATAACTCGGGGATAATGAACATGCAACATGATAATACATTACCAGAGAGAACTGTCTACACTCGCAGTCCATTGCTATTGGGCTAGGATGTAATGCTTACAAAGTCACGTGATTTGATGTCGCACATACGAGCAGACGGAAAATCGTATGTAAGTAATATTAATGATACCAGTATGGCATTCATGTGCCGGTATGTGTAAACACATAAACTCCACAATTAATTAGATATGAAAACATATTGTGGTGCAATTAAACAAGAATATCAGTTACCAACATTCATTTATAAAATGGCATGCATGCCCTAACATTGACTTTTGACATTTTATCATAGATTGTTCATCATTGTTTTGCTTTTTGGAGAGAGAAAGAAATGTAAAAATATGAGATTATATTGTTAAATTACAATTATTTATTAACAACGTTTAGATTGAAAACGTCGACTGTCCCTACTGGCACTACCGCAAACTACATGCCAGGACAGGGGTACGTACTAGAATCAGCCAGGTGCTTCATGTCAATTTCAGTGTGGCGTGTCAACTGTCCATCAAAGATCCAAGAATGCCAAAGCGATATCTACGCTAGTATCATGTGATGTACACGGATAAATTAACATTACTATAATTAAATAATGTCATATCCATGGGCGCAATCGGCTAAATCGGTTTGCGCATGCGTGCAGTCCATTCTCTTCATGCTGTGGGTTTTCCTACTATTTCCTACAAAACACTATTGGATCAAAAGCCGAAGTAAAGAGTAGTGTTGTGTAGTACTACCATGTGTTGGCTGATAGTAAAACAAAATTCGCAGCAGACATATTTTAAAGTGATGGGATCTCTTTCTATCGTTACCAACAATGCTCGTGCTGGATATGTTTTCAACGTCTAGCGCGTCGTCGTGTTGTTGTATATGAATCCGTGAGACATGTCCAAATAGCCATGAAGTTGGCTGTATATGAATCCTGGAAGTTTTCAAATACATATTGTTTAAAAAAACATCCACGTACGGTAAATAAGCAGAATTTTGAAGTGTCTCGCCTTTAGACAACTTTGATGTCGTCCATTATACGTATAATGGCATACTTATTATATGAGCTGTCACGTGTAGGTAATGTATGACGTTATTTAAAAAAACATATTAATCATTATCAGATACGATCAGTCAATAAAGAAACTTCGGTGATGTAATTTTTTTTTGTGGAGTGCATAATTTCCGCTATTATTTGAAAAATACATTGAACTTTAACTGATGAGAACATTAAATTTCTGATGACAAGATTTTATTTGAACAATTTTATTTAGTCCGTGTAGGTTATATCATAATGCATTTAGCGTATTATTACTATAATATCTATTAAATTGGGATAATGTCAACAGAAGTTGATTTCAAAGTTATTCTTTGTGCATGTTCATGATCAGTCATAATTTTAATGTTCCATCCTTTAAATACAAAGCGTATTTTATAAACTAACTTTTGTTATGATGTTGGCTGCTTGGCATTAATTGTGACAATACAAACACATTATATGAACACTTTACTGCGGATCAGGTTTTGCAGAGTCATCCAGAAAGCCAGATGAAGAATATTCAGACTGGATTACTAAAGGTCTATTGACAAAATAACTACGATAAAATTGGCAAACTTTAACTCATGTCTACCAGTGAATCAGTCTAACCAATGACATCAGAGATTATATCTGTATATATCTAGCACCATAACGTAGATAGTATACATAGATAGTATATATATTGTTAGCCGGTACTAGAACGTATGGACTCCAAGATGGTCCAAGAACTCTTTGGTCGTTACCGTATCTTATAGTTTTTGGTGGTCCTAATACTGCGATGATCCGAATTATCTCTATTGAAATTAACCACAAATAGTTCATACATGTTCTTTGAACTTCTTTCCTATATGGCATACCCGGTATAATCGGCATTTCAATAGATGTTTCATGTTTTACTTTTAACATGGTAAGCTAAATTTCGTTTACCATCCTTTCTTGTAGGTATCATGCATACGCTGTGTCTCACCCAGACAAGATAGCATGATTGAGCGTGGAAACATGAAGATTAAAAACAATACTATAATTAACCAGATAAATAAGTAGTCATCAAAGCCGTAATACTATACCCTACTTGAATATCAGAGTATGACGTTTCACCTACATGTATATATGTCATGTCTAGTCCAGCTGTAAAGATATTGGACATTGTTCTCGTTTCTGACCCGTGTCTTAACCCATTAATGCCCAACTTTTTGTTGTTGCTAACATTTGGATATATTATAGAACCTGATGCACAATTTAACAGAACTTACATTTGTTTTGAGATAAAATTATTTTTGAAAAAAATTAAGGATAAAAAATATCAGCGCACTCTCACAGGGAGCATGCGCGTGAAGGTCCTCGGCGTCTTCAATAGTACATTGTATGTTAAAACTCAGGTCCCACATGGAATCATTCGTTTTAATGAATACATGCTACAGGTATTGCAGTGTGCACACTATACAGATGATATAATTCAATATGTATAGTCAAGGTCTTTCATTTTCAAGGTCATATACTAGTTCTATTTATATCGAAGCGGTTTTTCCACAATCCAAATGTGGGTATTTTGAATATGTATTATTTTGGGCATGATATGTGTGCATTGTCGATAATTAACTTCAGTAAAATAAGATTGGCGTTTTAACTATATCCAACGCAAATGGACAACGCAGCTGAATGGGTACCCGTAAGGTTAATATCTGATTCAACATGAGAGCACCATACATTTGTTTTCTGGTGAATTAAAATCAGATTGAATTATATAACCAGGTATAACATAATATTATCCATTACGTATATTTCATAGTTTTTAGTAGAAAATTAGTAGGATCTTATTTTCAGAATGGTTGAAACAACACGTTCTTAGAGAAACATATAATAAATAAATTAAATAGGTCACACGTTCATACAGGAAACGTGTGTTGTGGTGTCGCTTTTGAAGTTTTAAACGCCAAGTATTTGTATAATAATTAATTCATAGTTATTTTAGTGTGTGTGTGTGTGTGTGTGTGTGTGTGCGTGTGCGTGTGTGTGTGCGTGTGCGTGCGCGCGTGTGTGTTTGTTTGTGTGGTATTGGATTATTTAGAGTTAGTTGAACCTCCGTCATTTGAGGTAGTTATGTAAATGCATACCTCATGAACATATGATCATCATCTCTTAGTAAGCAATCAAGATTGTTATGCGATGCTCTAATCAATGTGAGATTCTATTAATCACATAACTGTATAAACTTCACTTATAGCGTTCACATATTAATTACAATGGTCTCAAATGTATGGTCATGCTTATAATAGTCGCACTAGTACAGGCATCAAAGAAAAATGAAATGTCATAGTAACCTCAAAAGTGCCATGCTTTTTACTGAAATTCCTTTGATATATCGTTTTATTGACTATTGTAGGGATCTAAGATGTGTACCGAGGAGGTATGTGCCTACACACATTTGCAATGTCCAACCAGGGTTCCAAGTGGTTCCATATACCGTTCTATATCTACAAAGTGTTGAAACCACGGGGACTTGTAGAGCGGACCCACTGCATCTGACTTGTCAAAACCAGTTAACATTACCTTCTTTTTTTTTTACAAACTTAATATATATATTTTTTTTAAATCCGTACATTTGTTGGACTAGTAATATATAATTTTGCATTCAGTTATTAAAAGTAACCCAATTCTAAATTTCATCATTTCGTTCACACGTGATCGTGGTCTTACTCTCTAACCCGAACAGATTGTCGTACATGTACAAGTCATGTTGATTGTTGGCAGTAAACTCGGGTTGAACCGCTCGTTCTGATGTACAGTTCCGACTAATATCAGACCATTGCGTATTAGTTCATGCATTGTGCAATGACGTAACCGGTGAAGATCTTGTTGTAACACTTCTCTTTGACCTCTAATAGAACGGACTGACGTCTGTGCGTGCCTTCATTCATTCCCAATGTAGTGAATGCAGTTCCGTGGATAACAACTTTGCAAGTGCACAATTAAAAAGAACTTCATCCCATACGTGTGCTGGATCATTTCACACCGTACTATGGATGGCATCAACTGTTTTGGCGTTAATTATTAAGTTTCGCATAGAACGTAATTGAGAAGTGCAGTGGTAAGCTAATCCACATAAACTGTGAATGACCGCCAACTTGTCTCGTGCACCAGGAGGTCCAGGAATCCTTGTTCAGACGATGGACATTGCAATAGTAAAGTGTTGTATACTTGGCTCCAGATGGATCCACACACTCTGTTTTAGATTACCATGCCTATATATAATCATTAAAATCAGATTCGAAACTGACGCTCAGATATTTGGAGACTTGCTGTCTGTGTTGAGCAAAATAATGTAAAAACATTTAAGGAGCGAAACGATCTCTAAATGTAGTGATATTGCCATGCTTATAGAATGTTATCAGAAGTCATATGTCTGTATCACTGATTTCACATTTGACAGTTATCATTTGTGCATTGACGATATTTTGTCAATGCAGTTCTACACTTGACCCATTGTCATTGATTTCCATATTGTATTATTATTATTATTATTATTATTATTATTATTATTATTATTATTATTATTATTATTATTATTATCATCATCATTATTATTATTATTATCATTATTATTTTTAAAAAATTAAAATAATTATTATGCACATTTATATAGCGCAAATATCTAGAATAACCGCTCAAATGAACTTTTTGAAAATGGATGAACAAAGAGCTTATGTAAACACTTTACTAAAGAAGTGAAGCGTCAGATAACCCCTCATTCGGCGCTCCCCGGGCTACTTCCGAAGCGCCAGATAGTCCTCGGACATGAATGAGGCGCCGTAATTTTCACGGATCTTCCGTCCGGAATTCCGGCGATGGATTGTTATCAATGCACGGGACTATGGTTATGTAGGCCTAATTGTTAGTGACAATCGAAAAGCGAGAACATTGAAATACATATACAGGCATTTGTATTATTCTACATATTCATGAACTATTAACATAGTTTTGATTGAAAAAGAACATCTACTATGAATAATGTCGCACAAAAATGTGGTAGTCCCGAATTCGAGACTGGTACGTATTTTCCACGTCGCCCGTCTGCTCAAAATAATATTTTCTCAAAACATTTGATATTTAAAAGATATGATGTAAACATTCTGGATTAATAAAGTTGGTTATAATTAACTTATGTAGAACAAACTAACAAATTGTATTTTTCGTTTGTTTGTTGTTCATTCCGTAAATTATTTATAGACATAATCGATCAAATATGGGCATTATATGTGACGTCATGAAAATAGTCCATGATGGAAACCTAGCATTCATGTCAGAGAGCAATCGGCTCACCTCGGGACTACTTCCACTTTGCTCCAGTAATACCGTCGGCACTCAGGTGCAGTAATCTTGCCCAGTTCCCGGGATAATGGTGATTAGTCGTCGTCAGCCTCACCATTCAGAAGAATGCGCGGAGGGCCTATTTTACACTCTTTAGTAAACAATGACATTTTATCATTTGAGAGTGATAAATTACAGTTAGTAATTAGCTTCAATATAATTATATGTAATTAGAAACAGATATATAGGTTACTAAGATATATTCTATTGTATAATCAAAACATGGACTAATCTAAATATTGATAATAATCGAGCTAGGGTGTCACATGACTATCACGTGACAGATGTAGTTCTAATATGGCAACGATCGTGAGATTGCCGACAGGCGAGCAGTCCCGTAGGTTAGCCGAGTGGCTACACATACAGATGTTTACTAGTGAAATGTCTACAGCTATTATTAGCTACAATGGCAATCCTATACACGTACACAGTTATTAGGAGACACAGCTGTTATCAATTGGATAAAAAATAAAATATAATAAAAACAACACGTCCGGCTATGCTTACATTAACCCTCTCCGTACTGGATTAAACACAGGTACAGAGCTTTATGGTATCTCCGGTTGCCTTCATCATGGAAAGGGTTAATTGCAATAACCTCCACCTGTTGTGCTCTGATATATGAAACATTCATTGATTACTTTGCCATTAGTCAAGCGTGACTTCCATTATGAACACTCAAAGGTTAAACATAATGACGTAATATTAATTTGAATGTTATAAACACACATAACACGTAATTGAGGTCACCCATTGATGCAATACTGAATTAATGGATACACCGAATTTATGAGCAATTTGTGATGACTGTGAATATGTTTAATGAGAATTTGCAACATTTTTTATTGATGATTTGAAACATGCCTATTGGGTGATTTGAAGCGTGTCTGTTTGAAATATGTTCTCAAAGGTTTCGATCGTCCCGATTGTCTATTCAAGCTGGCGTCACTTCTACTCTATCGAAGAACGGCGTTTTGATACAGGTTTGGTATTTGTTATAATTGGATATTATCCTAGATAATGTTGAATGATAACATTGTGCTTATTTTGACTGTGGGTTAGAAATACGTAAACCGTGCATGTTGCCACTTGAAAGTCAAACATTTAAGATTCTTTATCCAATCAACCAAATAGGATGGCATTGCCTTGGATAACATAATTTCCCAACAAAATTAAAATCAATTTTGGATTTTTATTAATAATATAAATAGTCCACGAAGAGTGTATTAGCTAGTCTGTCATTTGTAATTCTGGAAATGTTCTATTTTCCACACAGGAAAGATAATAGTGACGTGTTTACCGGCAGTGTCTACCATAGGGATGACGTCACAGGATGTTCCGGAATTGACGGAGAAGATCCGGAGCCGGATGTTTGAGGTTTACCAGGAAACGTCAGAGGAGACCCGACCTCTTCATCAAAAATATTCCTGAAGATATTAACTGGAAGAAAGTTCCAATGACACCTTGATTTAGTTAATAGTGACCTGCCTTAATTATTAAGACCAGTCATATGCATTGTACTACAAAATTAATTTAGTATGACATATATATCCACAACAATAAAAACTCATGTGTTTTTGGCACCCAACCGTTAGCAGTGTTATAAACATATTGCACCTGTCCTGCTTTCTGTGATTCTCTGGATCAACATTGCTGTACAAATGATAATAACAAAACTAATAATGTGAGCATTTATATTGCACCAAATCCACGATCGAAACCATGCTCAAAGTGGTACATTATTACCCCTGTCAATGGGTCTGTGTGCCTTCAATTCTTTCTCAACTCCCTGGAGAGTATGAAACCCAAGCTGCCGTTCAAGGCGCTACAAAGTTGTCATTCACATGTCCATCGCATCCATTCTCTGTTGGGTGAACAGATGCATTTTCTAACTAAGCCACTTGCCTGAGGTGACACCGCAGGTTTTTCAGCCTGTGATTCAGAGTGCGGCACGAACGAATCCTAGCTACTCTCAGGTTCTCGGTCACCCATCCACAAACCAGCCGAACTCGAACGTGCAATGCACGAGTAGACATATTGTAACCTGCTTTTCAAAGCAATAATATGATTGGCAGCATGACTACATCATCAAGCTGCCTTTACAAGTCCCACGATCTTGACATCACATTAATATTAAAGTGTTCCACGGTTAACTATAACGCTCCAAGACATGTCAATAGCTAACAATACCATTGCCCAATAATGATTAGTTTCTGCAATCACACACAGTTTTATCATTTCCTGGAATGGCGACATTGTCAAATATTGGTGTTCATATCGGAGCTGCATATGCATTGTACTGGGTCTGGTCTTGTGTTTAGCGGTCATAGCCAGTCAGACTGCAGGACATTATTTTGTTTCGCATGAACGATTTTATTTTTCACAAATTGCATTTTGATAGTTATACTGGACACTATTAATAAATACGCTTCTTCAATTACATGCAGAAATATGGGTAGAGCCAATTAGATAATGACAAAATTAACGTTCTATAAAATGAACAAAATAAATGTTTGGTTGTTCATAGCCCGTAGACTGACATATAGTACTGGCACAAATCGCGATCGGGTCATCAGCTCTTGAAAACGGACAATGTACTTGACATTGCGGATTATCTGTCTTATTATTTGGATGATGGTTACCTGGTACTACCAATCATGTAGAGGGAGGTACCACATAAAGATGGCGATATTTGGCTTGGGGATACTAGGTATATCGCATATAACTGTCGATAATATCAGGTACGTTTAAACTACAGTTTGTCAATGGAAACATAATTTTATCACATATATTATTTTCATTTGTTTAACAATTTAACATTTCTTTCATGTATAAGTGTTTCTAGGTCGGTGGCTCGAAATGATACTAAACGACGTTTTATAAAAAGAATGGAACCTGGTACTTGTTGAACTCTAAATAGCAGCTCAGTATTAAATGGGAAAACAATTGAGTTAGTAATGTGTGAGTGCTGTATTCGTGTAACTGCAGCAGGATATTCCAGTGAGCTACTGTACCACTATAAGCCGGTGGAAATTCGGCCTCGTATAAGCAAGGTACATGCATACACACCATGCAAGCCGTGATATGAGTGAACTAATCGTCAATGCGACGTTGAACCCAATTGAACAAATCGACAGGAGTATTTCAGAGAATCCAACCTTGGTAATATATATTATTGACATAAACGTATAACAAATACAATAATTTAAAACATGACTAGAAAATACACACCAGTATAAATGAATGATTGAATATTGCATCAAAGATCAAAATATCGTTCCAAATATGAACTCAAATTAACCGGTCGATTAGACATCTAATATACAGACAAACGTAATTAATCTAATTATTTCAGGTACGGGCTTCCATACTTGAAATTGCTGTCAACTTTACTTGGAATCACGTTTGAAGTCCGAGGAAAGAAGCATATTCCACTAAACTCGGGGTGCTGCAGATATGCCTTCATGGCCTAGATGACCCAGTGACCTACTTAGATGACCTTTTGAGTGACCTACTTCGATGACCTTTGAGGTAATTCATTATGACTCATCGTGTCTGAAAGTAGAATAGTTGCTATGTATATAATATGACCTTGAGACGACATTGTGACCTACTTCGATGACCTTTGAGGTCACTCAGTATGACGCATCGTGTCTAAAAATAGTTTGGGTTGCCATGCATATTTAAAAGATATGATGGGTTGCTACGCTCATATCTAAAAATATACTTCGATGACCTTTAAGTGACCTATTTCGATGACCTTTGAGGTCATTCATTATAACTCATCGTGTCTAAAAATAGTTTGGGTTGCTATGCGCGAATCTAAAAATATATTCATACTCATCGTGTCTAAAAATAGTTTGGGAT
>JAUTBT010040079.1:0-17344 GCA_032361225.1 Lepetodrilus schrolli | reverse complement strand
TGACTGACAAAAACTGAAGAGAATAATTATTGCAGGTAAATAATTTGCGTTTTTACGTAATAATTATAATGTCTGATCAATAAACATCCTTTCCACACATACTTTTGTACGGATAAACAATTAAATTCTTAGAAAATAAGACGTATCCACGTAGAGATTCCAGCATGGATACCGTAATCTTTGATTGGGTTCTGTAGAATAGAATGCGTATACGCATGGTTTTGACTACATCGAGCTAGTTTAGCTACACCCCCCCCACACACACACACACCACAAAGGTTCGGTGATAGAATGGTAAAAAATATTAATTTTAAATGACATTTTAAAAATAGTATGGATATTCTAGATCGAAAAAAACGAAAGTAATTGATGTAAAAAAAAAAAGACAAAATAGTATAAAGGAGACATGCTACCAATCTAGGTGAGCCTCGCCTCGCAATCTAATATATAACAAGGGAGGAGACTTGATGGTCCCTCAACACTCGACTGAAATTTTAAACGTACATATCTATTTTATTGTCAAGCTCTGTGGTTGTCTTAATGGTACCATTTCCTGCTCACATGGACAAGTGTCATCAATGAATACTAGTAACTTTCTTTCCCGACCGTATTTAGACACGGATGAACGTACTCACGAGTGTCTCATGTGTCTCTTTGTTTTTACCTGAATCGTCTCTGTTCCTGCATTTAAATTTACTATCGCTATTATTTCCTTATTGAAATGTATGATGAGTAGTTGTACATATACGTTATTACAACGTTGACAACTGCGCATGTCAAAACGGATATTTATATTGACGCGCACGGGGCTCTCATGCATGATAGTGTACTTTTGAACCTGACAGTGTCAGGAAACTTTAGTGGGTAGAATTAGTTTGTGGTTGACAAATTAACCTCGAATACCTCAATGGTTTCCAACCTCGAATATTTCCTGGTATACGGTAACACAATTTGAAACGAAATTAAGTCCAGAGCCTAATTTTGAAAAAGCTAGTTTTACTATGAAGAGTAACCTGCCTTGTTTATTATTTATGCTACTTCAAGTATTGGAGATAAGCAATGTAGGTTTTAATTTCTTGGATAGAACATGTTTTTTTCTTTGTAATTAAAAAAATTAAGATTATCTAAAATTGTATATTTTTGATACGATAATAATGACATTTTTAGAAAGCAAAAGATATTGAAAAAGAAAGAGACATTTATTTCATCATGGCCTTACCCATTAAATTTTCAAAATTATTTGCATTTTAATAAAATTGTATGTCAAAGTTGCTTTAAGATGTCTACAAGGCCTCACAGAGTTATCTTTTCTTTTTCAGTACCAATCGTCTTCCATTCTATGAAATCATATACGAGAGCATAGTTGCCGAACAAAATCCCAGGTATACACAAAAGAAGATGGCCGAAATGGAGAGTGAGAAAGTGGACTCAGAAGACAAAGAAAAATCAAAGAAAAAGAAATCTGCCAAAAAAACGGGGGCCTTCTCTGAACACAAATTGAAACTGGCAAAAGACACGATCTTGATCAACCATGGACTTGATTTGTCAAACAAAATTGTAAGTAGGATTAGATACCTGTGGTAAATTTAACTAAATGTAGCCAGTTATTCCTGAAAGATTGTGTGACTAAAATTGCAACTGCTGTTTAGGCAATAGTTGTTTGATTCCGTTTTACAGATCATTTTGGCTCGGGCAGTCGAAAATATAAATAAATATAATTTGTCATTTGGCCAGTCAGTCTGGTCTTTGTTCACATTCAATGATGGATTATATGACCTTTTATTATTATAATTTTCAAAAGACTTGTGCATTGTCGGCGGAAGATAATAAAAATTATTATTTTTATTTTCCAAAATGGAAAAAAGCGGGTCAGTGGATCTGTAAACCATGGAATCAAATAACTATGGCCTTACTTTATGATATTTTGTTCAAAAAGTTTCGTAATCTCGGGGCTAGGAATATTTCTGTTTTTATTAAATTAGTGAGATCCTGTATAGTGCTATTTTTTATGGATATAATAATAAATATGTATATGTTTGTATCTGCAGGGTCTGAACTCACCAGAGAAATATCGTGAGAAAGTTCTCTACACTCTGGATACTCTCCATTGTAAATCCCTGAGTCTGGATAAACAGCTCACTGAGCTCAATTGTAAGAATCAGTAATTATATCCTCGAATAATTTATCTGTATATTTAAAAAAAATGTATTTGTATTTTAATTATTTTATGGGCCATTATTTGATCTTGGTCCTTGTCAAAAAAATAATTTAAATATTATTTTATAAATTTAAAAACAAACTGCCGCCATCTTTCACAAAGTCTATAGTTGCTCTGATAAACTTATGTGATTTCTTTTTGTTTTGTTAGTTGATTGGGGATGATAATTATAGCTGCTTCCGAGATTCTTTCACTTATATCACGGTTTGTCAATTTAAAGCAGGAGGAAACCCACAACATTCATAGCACTGAATGTTGCAGTAAACCTGCAAGCATCCTATCATGATTGCGTCTGAAAGATAACATTGATGCCAGCTCCCGGCATGGAACTTGAGCCTACAGCCTTTATCTCCGAAGTCCAACATTCTACCACTGTGCTACCACCCACCCCCAATTATGTGATTAAGCACAGTGGTAGATCATCAGAACTGTGAAGCCAAAGGTCCTGAGTTTGATCCCCAATGCTTAGGGAGCAATGTCTGAAGTTGACCGTTCTGATGTGTTGACCGGGGTAATGATAATCTAATGTTTGGCACATCAAGCATTCATAAACATGGTCATGCACTTTACAAATGGAGTATTTATTTATTATTTATTAATGCCTGTTGAATTACTTTTAATTATGTGCTTTATGTTTTTTTCCGCGTAGGTAAACAAGTTGAAGTAATGGCAGAATGTGGTCGTGAGTTGTTCCCTGCTGTATGTGCTTTTGATTACCAACCACCAGTGGGCAAGAAGAAAAAGAAAGGGAAGGTTTGTTGTGCAACCTCTCAAGATATAATAATAATAATAATATGGACATGTATATATAGCGCCAAACTCTGCACCATACATAGGCCTCAAAGGTAAATCTTTTTCCAAGATCCAGAAATGCTTAAAATAAGTGAAATACTGGTCGCCAAATGCAAAATTAGGTCGCAATGGCTCCCAAATTAGTCGCTAAATTGAGCCCTTCATAAAAAGGTAGAAACAGGAGTGGGATAAAAGAAAAAGAAAAGCATACAAAAGGGGAAATTTAGGAGATAACAAATTTGTGAAACTGATTGGACTGTTTTAATGGAACCTCCATTAAAACAGTCCAGAGAGAGAGCAAGGCGATGTTCACTTGGCAAGGTATTCCATTTTACAGCAGCCACAGAAATGGTGCTGTAAAACAAACGATTTAAGTGACCATCTTGGAGTAACTGTATGTCAGAGTATCTGAGAGATCTAGTTTGTTTGTGTACAGTTATGAGTTTGGATAGGTATGTAGGCGCAAGTCCATGAGTACACAAGTGTGTCAAAGATAAGATCTTGTAGTCAATGCAGGCCAGTATTGGGAGCCAGTGTAGTCCATTTAGGATAGATGTTACATCACTGTTCTTGGCCGACTTTGTAACGATCCTGGCAGCAACGTTTTGAATCAGCTGTAGTTTGTCTAATTCTGATATTTCTCAGATGTTCCGATTAGTATCGCCTCTGTTTTATCACTTTTAGCTTTAGCAGGTTTTGCGCCATCCATTGACTGATATCAGCAGTGCACAGTTCCATACTTAAGAAGGCCGCATGTTGAAGCACATCATCGGGTGAGAGAACCTTGTTGGCATTTGAGAGTCATTAACGTAACAACGATGAAATATACTATAGTCATTAGTGAGGTCACCAAGTTCAGCTATATAATACACAGGATAGGAACTAGGATAGACCCCTGAGGAACACCACATAGCAACTCTATTTCATCTGGTTTAGCACTATCTGTGTTCCAATTGGATAGATAAGTCAAACAAGCTAAGTACAACGTTGGTCAAAACCAAAACTTCTGTGAAGACGATTTAGAAGAACGGTGTGATTGATCGCATAAAAAATCGCCGATATATCGATCAGTACCAGCAATACCACAATACCATCGTCAACTGCTACACGGAGGTTATTCACAAGTGGATACTATTCCTCTCTCCTATTTAGTGTACCATCTGCCATTACATCGATTTATCTATGTAAGGTATTTTTGTTGAAACACACGTCTTGGTCAGTATCCGTCTTCGGAACAATGGTAGCGCCGTACAGTGGGAAAACCTGCATTTACACCAAAGTTTCGCACGGAGGAAATTAAAACAGGCCTACTCGAACACCATATTATTTACTTCTTTTTTTTTAAAGGGTGTATAGCCGCTTTCAAGATTATTTCACTTATATCACGGCTTGTCAGTTTAGGACAGGAGGAAAATCGCAACATCCGTAGCGCTGAATGTTGCAGTAAACCTGCGAGCACCGGCTAGTACTGGCAGATCAATGATGATAACTGCATTGCCACGGTACATACAGAGCATCATATCAATATCGCGTCAGAAAGGTAACTTTCGTGAACCCAACTGATGAGGAGTATGCATTTTTGGGGTTTAAAGTCACTTTCAAGTTTTCACTCACATCATGGCTTGTATGCATATGTACTGCTTGTACTACAGTTTTTATAGTGCTAGCTCACTTGGAATATCACATGCCGCAGATAGAGCATAGGTACTCCATTCAGACACAGTATACTGACTCCGAGTTGATCAGTCCTTGCTTTACCCCTTTAATGATGAACGTCAAGCAGGGGAACAACAAGTACCATCTTTCAACGTCTTTTGGTATGACGCGACCGGGGATCGAACCCGCGAACTTTCGCACTCCGGGCTATAAAGCTGGACACTACAAGGTAATGCTACAGTTATTCTGTCCGTATACATATTATGTGAACAACTTGTTATGGAGTTGTGGTGTGACGATAAAAAAAAGTAAATAAAATATAACATATTTTTTTAAGAAAGAAAAATAAGGAATGGGTCAGGAATCGCTACAAGAATATTACCGGCAGACTGGAATACTCTGGAGAAATAATATTCAAAGAATATTCAATTTAAAATGTTACACAGCGTAATAATATTAAATGTATAATGTTACACAGCGTAATAAAGTAAACATTTATGTTTTCTTTCTGCTTCCTTTGTAGTTTTTGTTCCCCGCAAAACAGAAATACTACATGTATTTGCGTTGGCTCCATCTTTCAAAGGTACAGCGATTAGTTACATAAAATGTGTCGATCCTTCGGTATTAACAAATAAATACTACATAGCCCCGTGAAATTATTAGGATCGGATAGCACGGCTTGTTAATTAAGCAAACCTGATATTTGCTAACCTGAGGCAGTTCCAGGTCGTGGTGTTGAAATTTCAAGCAAACCTTGAGCAATTTAGGGATTACTTTGTAATTAGATTCTCCACCTACAGTGTATATTGTAGTAAATCTTTTTGTTAGTGGCTTTTCTACATAGCTTAATGACTTGGTATGTATTATTTTTATTAGAATAAGCCACGATTTTGATAAGTGAAGCTTTAGTTGAAATTGCGTTTGATTATATTTTATCAGTTGTTTCGCTGCAACCTATGAAAGTATTTGTACATGTTCCAATACGCTGTAATAAGACCGCTCAGGTTTGGAAATTGGCACTCACCCAGCACGGAATGGGTACCCGGTAGGTTGATATGGCATTACGAATGCTAGCATTATATCGCTATAAAACATCAGATTGGGGTGTATCATATCCATACATATGAGAGTGAGGTTGAGTGCAAGGTAATCCATTGTCCCGGGTAATAATAATATTTAGAACTTTGAGCATATTTTCGATTGTGCATTAATATACCAAGATGATGGTATCTGAAGGCCGTCGAGAGAAAGAACGTCCATCTGATCAACACGTTATTACACATGTGTATATATAAATATACATGTAACAACTATTACATGTAATTATATACTGATAATAGAGGATAATTAGCATGTCCATTGTTATGGAGCTGCATTATAGGCAAACAAATACCACTGACAACGCCCCATAGTCTCAACCGCTATTTAACCACCATTAGTACGTCCTTCATGGGCGACAACGTGTGCTATAATTATTAACGTTCAACACGTCCAGAGGTGTTGCAGTGTTCTTGTAAACAAGCTCGTGTCATAGACGTGTTTTCTTTATAAGAAAAGAAATACTGAATTTATTTGTATGAGTGTGTGGCATTTTTTAAAAATTATTATTAAATATATATATTGTTTTTATTAGTTCGCTGGGTGTTTTACTGTACAGCGTGTTACTATAGCAATGGCTGCATTATAGTCTACTGGTACAGTGCCATCATTATCCAGTGAAAGCAATACGAGAAATTCCAGCGTTTCAACAAGTGCGCGATCAATGTTAACTCTCTCCCTGCTGCAGGCCACCGGAGATGCCCTAAAGAGTAGTTTCTGTACGTAATCCAACAGGGATAGGGTTAAGGGCATTAAGTCTTAACTGTAGTACGAGTTTCCTTTTACGATTCGGTCCTGACCAATTTAGTTAATTTTATCATGGATATCGTCAAGTTCATGGCAGAAATTCAACTAAATTGAGATGTGTTAGTTGGCCTGTCACTATTGAATGTCTTACTTGTTTCCCCTTGCATGAACTTGCTGGACTAACGAGGGTTACGGTTCTATGTAAGGTACTTGCGGGTACCCCCATGCACCAGGCAGATGGTTTTAACACGCACACAATCTCCGCAATTAACTAATATGCTAGCATTACTGTTCGTCTATCAGGTGTGAGTTTTTAAAGAGAGGGTGTTTTTTTATATATATTTTTGTATATATATTTTTTAATATATATATTTTTTTTTATCTCAGCACCATGTTAATGACACGTGGTATTCTCTATTACCTATGGTAAGAGGGAAATAATTTGGTAATCATGTGTATGGGGGTGGAGGTGGATTTGGGGGAAAACACATCCCTTAAATACTTAAATGTGCGTTGAAATAAGATGAGCCCGCTAGATCTATTTCACATAAAAACATAGTCCCAGTTCTAGCTTTTCTTATTAACTTTTTTTTCCTAAATTATTTTGGTACGTAATTAATCCCAACCAAAAGTCATCGGCACAACATTCTATATTCTCTCTATTAATGCCTGGAAATCTTCTTTTTCAGTCCATTTCAAAATGTCCGGTGCGTGGTAACGTTGGTGATTTTAAATGCCGCTGATTCTGCATATGCCATGGATGGAGTAAATTGCAATTTACCATGTTTCATAATGTCCGTGATTTTGCCCCAACCAGTGCAGATACGTTAGATGCTAAATAATGTTAATTGTTTTCTGCAGATGTTATAAAATTGCGTTTTACTATAAAATTAGTGAAAGAAATAGTGGGTTGTGTGTAGTAACACTAAGTAGAAATGACAGTCAATGAGGATTGCAGCACAACTTTCTTTATTTAAACGTACCATTTTTAATTTTCAGAGCCGCTTTCAAGATTCTTTCACATATCATGGCTAGTCAGTTTAGGGTAGGAGGAAACCTGCAACACCCGTAGCGCCGAATGCATCGGCTGGTACTGACAAAAGCAAGCATTATAACTGCATTGTCACTCTACAAGAGCGCATCCTATCAATATCGCATCAGAAAGGTAACTTTCGCGAACATTGATGCAGGGCCCCCGGGGCGCGATTTGAACCTGAAACCTTTGGCTCCGAAGTCCAACGTTTTACCACTGCGCTACCACCGGCCCCAAACGTACCATAAAATGTGAGATATATTCCCCGGACCCGGTACCGGAATCGGACACGGACCCAATTCCCGGCAATATGATTGGCTCACGTAACCCAAAATATTAACAATACATTGTCCTAATCCTAACCCTAGCACTAACCCTAGTAGCGTGAGCCAATCAGATTGTTGGAAATTGGATCCGGGTCCGGGGAATAGACTTCCGGGTCCGGGTCCGAAAATATTGAACTCGTTGGGAAAAAATATATTATGCTCGGAATCCGAAATCGAACCTAGGTATAGGAGTTTTTATAATCGCTATATAATAAAGGACATCTAAAATGGCTTATGACTATTATCTTTGGAATTGGAATACATGATCCATGTTCCAGTGGAATGGCTCTAGTGTATTTTCTCCACTACTTATTAATAACTTGACCTTTAACTATCAATGATTTTGAAAATAACAGATCAGTTTTTCATCGTGTGTATGATTCAATAATGCATGGTAACATAAGGTAAAAAGGTAACATATCTTTACGCAAACGCTCCTACGTTCATTTAGGTTTAAGAATAAAGTATTAATATATATTGCATATTCTATTTGAATAAACAAACTGCATCGTTGGTAGCCAGGCCAGGGGTGACATACAGTAGAGGTCCACATGTTAAGTGTGTTCCATTCATTGGGATATGAACACAATAACGGATTTGCAACAGTTTACTGTATGAATCGGCGACATTGCCAGTTAAAAATTGGCAATAACCCGTAAATTAGTATTTGCAATACGTATACATATCGTTAGTATATGTCATGGTCTCAAACAACACCATTACCTTATTACATTTTTCGTTGTAATCTATTATGAAAAATTTAACAACAAAAATGTTACATTTTTTTGTACATGATGTACGAAAAATGTAACAAAATAACATTTTGATGTATTTTCCTACGTGATGTATGAAAAAATGTAACAAAACCAAATTTTGTTACATTTTTCGCAATCGTTACATTTTTGGTTGCATCAAAGCACTACTCTACATGCACCGTCCCGCAACATAATAGCACTGACAAAATGGAAAGAGTTCAGAATAATGCGCCAAGATTTAGCATACTCTGTAACATCTGATGCAGGATCACATTACTATAGGCCTAGAAATTCTGACCGGCATTTATGACAGTCAGAGCTTCTCGTCCTAACATGGAATAAAGACATTGAGCCCGTGTCAATAGAGGCTCAACATCTTAACTTGTTTTCAAGGCACAACATAGTCTTCAAAACTACACCAAGCACCTAATGTTGCTGAAAAACCAACATTAGTCGGGTAGGGTGGTGCAAGACGCCCCCCCCCCCTTAAGCAAGAACCAACATATTTTGCTTTTACAAAGGGTAAACAGAACAATGACAAATGCTATAGATTTGTATTTTGTTGACTATGTAATGTGTTAACATTTGTATCCGTGTATATTGCTAGTTAAACGTGGGTTCGATTACACTATTTTTCGTGTTTGGGGCGTCTTGGGGCATCTTGGGCAAGACGCCCAAGAGTATGTGTTTTGCCACTGTGTTGTTCATTCAGCTCATACCCTATAGGAAATACTACAAACACTCGATATCAACAGCACGCATTCTTCTAAGACATACGTACGCCAATTAAGGAAAATATATGGTCACGACAACGTCTTTTCCGTGTTACACTGTTTTGTAACATGCGTATCCTATCCTTATAAATTAAGGAATTTTAACTGATAGATCAACTAATAGTAATGTTGTGATAGTGCCTACGGTAATAAAACATGTGATTTAGCACAAATAAACTAACGGTGCAAAGACCACACTGTGGTCTTGCCCCATTAGCACATAAGGCGTCTTACCCCAAACACCCACGTCACATAGTTGCCGTATTTCAGAATGTAGCGTAGTGCAGACTGCAATCTTAGCATTGTGCATTGACGCGTTAAGGGTTGCTGTATAAAATACTTCTATTTAAAAACTGCAACATTGATGAACATTTGGCGATTACGTTGTTCTGGGGGTAATATTGCTAAAACATCGACTAAAACATATAAATTGATATAACGAACTCAATATTGTTGCTAGACGTCTGGGATTTCATGAGGCATGTTTCTAGCCTTAGATATTCATGTGAAACCATCAAAACATCAAAATATCCGCTGAGTTTCGCAGTTTTTCCCACCTTATCCTACTAATCAAAATATTCCCTTAAGCCAAAAATGATGTATACATACCTTCAGGGAATGCTGGTTTGACAAAGCTGGACCAATCCTTGGAAACAAGATGTTATCAAGTAAGATTTAGAAGTCCACAAGAACTACCATTTGGTTAAGTCTATCTAAACTCCAAGCTTTTTCAATAAACGTATTGCCAGTAGCTCTGTCTAACAGAGTTCATGCCAACTCTTTGACTTTGTGCTATTATTCTTGTTTTTTCTCCAAATGGATAATGGTTCGCTCTTTAGGAATATAATATTACCAATATTAATACTTTAACTTCCATAGCTTCACGCGTTCTCTGGTCATGAAGACGATGACAGTCTAACTGTTTGCCAGCCAAGCAAATCTCAGAGCTAGTCTCAGGAACGCTAGCTTCCGTATCGATCTGTCTCTCTTCCTCTCGATCTCCGTTCCTGACAATGGACGCCTCTTTAACACGTAAACCATCCGTGCGGCAATGAGACAGACATCTGCCAACTGCTATCAGTGCGTTCTGTTCTGCTGTTGTTCTGCACTGCTCTGCGTGTGAGATGATTCAACTGAACCCAATATTTGAGCCCGGATAAATAAACCCGATCTTAAATTAGTTTGTCATTCGAAATCTGTCAATTATTTTCTGACTAATAGATTACATGCTAGCCAGTATATGTAATATCGTATCTGATGTTTGTCCCTATTTGAAATGGGGTTTTATATGTTGTTTGTTATAATAATGTATAATGTGCAATATATTCAATGTGCGTGATGCAATTTGGACTGTACAATAACGTTTCGGTAGTCAACGGTGTGTTTTTCTTTCGTGTATAATGACTATTGACGACACAGCTATAGTATTAAGTCGCACGTACATAGGAAATATAATCATACTAATCACTAATACAGAAGTTAGTCCAATGTTTAAAGTTGTTTTCCAGTGTATATATCGCATTTATCTTGTAGGGGCAATGAATAGCATTGCACAGGGCGTCATCTTGGAAGGATATATACGTAATTGAAATACATGCAATGGTATATTCACAGAGCAAAGCAGAACCTTTATTCACCACACTGTACAAGTATAATTATGTCCACCTATCCTGATTTCAAGAAATAAAAGACCTTCCATAAAACACTGGGAATTACAATGGTGAGGTGAGATGTCGACGTGTTTTTGTGCTTCGTCACTCTGCTCTATTAAGCCGCTCGTGCTGTGACCGAAAATGGTCGAAACAGTAGCACCTCGTTTGTTTGTGTGTTTGCCCCTGCTGGCCTGTAGTGCCTAATCACATGCTCCTCGTGACATGCAGGATCTAGACTATTGATCGAATGTTCAAGTATAATAAACGTACATGTGTCGATATATACAGCGACTTTAGCGGTATGCAGATAAGCTTATGTGGCATGATTGCCACTCCTTGTTATGTACATGTATATACATTACTAGTATGTTTAAATTATACAGTAGGCAGAACACAAATTTGTTATATATAATATTATTAGTTCATTTTCTCTTTCGGAAGATAAGAGAATAAATAATTCAATTATGGTAATGTTCATTTTCACACTACTTTTTTTTTCAAGGTTCATTATTATAATTCGTCCCGAAGATCTTCTTGATTTTGGTATACATGTTCAATTTTCAATTATAGATATTTCTATGAACGAATGGAAAAGTGCATTAGTGTATATGGCTACGAACGTACTATTCACGCAAACTGATACAATTTTCACACCAATGCATAGATGGGAATCCCTGCCATGTGAATACCGGACAGATGGAGCAAATTGGTGTCGAGATACGCGGAAATAAAGTAATATACTCCGGCAGCAGAACTCACTATGTTCGCAAAGGTTTTAGGGTCTAGACATTGCTTTATTGGTGCTTTGGTATATTCAACGTCTAGAATCAGAATCAAAGTGATGTCCTTGGGAGATTCTTTTTAAAGACTAAATTCAAAATGTTCAAAATGGCCGCCAATATGGAGGTAATAGGAACTACCACGAAAACATGAGTACCCCGAAATGTTATGACGGCACGATATTTATGTAGAGAAAAAAAAAAGGAAAAAGTATTGTTTTAATAACAGAAAGTATTGTTGCATGCCAATGTGAGAGCTTCAGTAATGTATGGACGATAATTCCAAGAATTTCAGTGTACGGGACTATAACTACTTACCAATTCCAAAAATATATATTTATTAAAGGCATACATACAATCACAGTCACAGATATATATATTCTCGTTTTGGACTAGTTCTTAGCTATAACTGCAAAGGACATTTGCATGACATACATAACATCATGTTTGTACCTCCAATAACCTTTTCACTGCTGTATGGTAGACAAAACTGTACTGCAACACCCCGATGTAGAACTTGAATATGGTCGTAATCAGTTTTGCTTAACCCTCTCCATGCTGGAGGCAACCGGAGATGCCCTGAAGAGTAGTGTCTGTGCCTAATCCAGCAGGGAGAGGTTTAATATATTATATTAATGCAATACGTGGACATCTCGAAGTGTAAAGGGGAAGCAGCTAAATTTGCCTTGTTTTGTTTTCATTTAGTGACTCGATGAAAAGGTTTGCGACTCGATAAAAAAATGTGATTGTATGCCTTTCCAAATTATGAGCGTTTGTCAAAAAAGTAAACTCTGTGTACTATCTATAGTAAATTCGCTGGTTAACGACAATTATGCATGGCACATTCTCAGAGGTAGTTGCCATAGATCTTATCAAGTCGTTGCCAGAGGGGTCGCTATTCCTCATGTAGTGGCTATGTACCTCACTGAGATTGACCCATTGAGCTCACAGAGGTTCAGGGATAGAATTAGAGAATAACCCACGAGATACGAGTGATTACGGAAAATATGTCCGGAGTGAAATTAATGTTCACAGTTCCGAGCTTTAGCGAGGAACTATCAACATTAATTTCACTTGGGACATATTTTCCGTAACCACTCGTATCTCGTGGGTTATTCTAATTATTCAATATTATCATTTTAATGTAATAAACCATTGAAAACTGCCGGCAAACATATATATATATATATATAATAAAGTCATTTATTTAATTAATAAATAAAATTTAAATAATAATAATAATAAAATAATAATTAAAAATATTTATAATAATTTTAAGGAGAGATTCTACCAGTCTAGGTCAATCTCGCACTGCAATCTAAAGGCCATTATAGACTAGGCGACATTTGTCTCCGCAACACTTTTCTATACATTATAATATGAGACCGTATATGGAAAAGAACTATTCAAGGCGATCTCAGTTTCGTCGTCGCAACACATGGGAGACAAGCGATTGTTCCCCATACACTAGGCAACAAATATCGCAGCAACACTGTTGGGGTGTTAAAAATCGCCTAGTCTATAATGGCCTTTATGATATAATGTTAGATTGCTACATCACAATAGGGAGCCAAAGTATCGCAAAATCTCGCTTACCGCCACATTGAGCTATTTTTAGTTTGGGCGCACTTTACCGAAAGCTGCGCAGTGATAATGGTGTTTTCTCTTGAAGCTAGACACATTGACCGAACATTGGTCATAGTTTACAATATACGGAGGAGATACGATAGAAGAAATATTGGACAAGGTGTACTATATATGCACATAAATTTATAAAATCATGAAATTGTCGGCATATATTATATTACAGAACTTTACTGTATGCTACCTCAACACTGTAGGAAACATCTCTCATGGATGCCTGGACCTTTGCGCGAATGACGTGACAATCGTTGTCATGGGTAAACTGTGGCACATGATAGACTAAACATGGCATTGTCGATTCTATTCTGGCAAAACTATGTTAGCGAGTGTTAAACGCTTGCACGCAAGAGCGAAGACTCAGTTGAGAGCAATCATGTGCTACAGTTTACCTATGACAACGATTGTCACGTCATTCGCGCAAAGGTTTAGGCATCCATGAGGTAGACGTTTTGGCAACAGTTGACCTTTCAAGTCACATGCCTGAATTGACCAATCACAAATATTTGAAGATATATCCTAGGCGATATCAATTTTAACTACAGCATATATCTCCTGTCAGAGCCAGTATATGGGTGATAAATAAATGTATCACACGTAAATTAAACTTACTTATTTAATCATACAAACTGTGATGGATTAACGTAGATTTTATGAACGACTCTCAATACATTGTTCATTGTTTATTAAATCGAATCGCACGCGATAGGTCTCTCTGGATGTGTGCCAGGAGTACCACATGAAGTGAGTCCTGAACGGAATTAAGTACACCTAGGGTGCGAGGATGTATAGAACCATGAAATCAAACTCTGCTTCGAAATGTACTACGTATATATCGTGATGTGGATTTTACGAACGATTCGCGATGGCCATTTCCTACCTAACAGCCATCATTGAGGGCTTTTGAAAGTATTTAGTTATTTTCTTGTAATAATCAGGTCTACTTTCTTCTCTTTATTTTCCTACTGCATTCGAGTCAACATAACCGTGAACTATGCACGAGAAGGAAAACTACATCATGTATACTCTTTTTTTTTAAATTGTAATTAAAATATAATTAAGGGAAATAACTCAATGTGGTATGAATCATTAAAAACAGAAAATTCATTCCAACACACAACTTCTAGCGTTTACTCTTGATTATATGATGATATCGGGGACCTATGGGTTACTTTGGTTCACCAGTATTATATCATATGATTCACCTTAGTATTACCATTATATATTTAGGCTATACATCTGTATAGTGTGTATTAGATCTCGCTATTACATGCGATTAGACCATGCTTTTTCAACCATTTCGACTAATCAAATTCAAGGAAATTCAAATATTATAATACAATAAATTATTACCGGTGTCTGACATTAGGCCTATAATGTAATAGAAGTTATCATTTACTTATATTTATTTTTAAACAATATTTATTTGAAAACCCGCTATCTTACGTCTATTTCCATATCATACCGCCTATCAATTTCAATATATAGAATATTTGTAAGATAGGTTATTTCAATTTTTCAATGACAACCCAATCATCTAAGGTTGTTCTTATTGTGAACTTCCGTATCGAAGGTGTCCTAATAGAGCGACTGATCGCATTCAATAAATATAAAAAAAATATTAAAAATATATAGATATGAAAATATGAAAACTAGCGGGACGTCAGGAATAATATGTCAATTTAGATGGGCGAAAACAACACTGGTGACTTAGTTAAACAAATCAAACGTAAAAGTAAACACACTGCAGTTGCATGCTTTTAAAGTTATAAAGTGTTGCTATATTGGTGCGGGTGGTAGCGCACTGGTATAACGTTGGACTTCGGAGCCAAAGGCCCCGGTTTCTAATCCCGTCCAGGGAACCTGACATCAATGTTTGCGAAAGCATTTCTTTTCTGACGCGATATTGATAGGATGCGCTGTCTCTACCGTGGCAATTGTCAGCCTTTGTCTGTCAGTACCAGCCGGTTGACTGCAACATTCAGCGCTACGGATGGTGTGGGTTTCATCCTGCCTTAAACTGACAAGCAGTGATAGAAGTGAAAGATTCTTGAAAGCAACTATAAACCCCAATATAAAAATAATAATACTGTACATCGGTTTAGTGCAACATTCAGCACTACGGATATTGTGGGTTTCCTTCTGCCTTAAACTGACAAGCAGTGATAGAAGTGAAAGAACTTGAAAGCGGCTATAAACCCCAATACAAAAAGCAATATAAAGAATATATATATATATATACATCAGTTCCGGGTATCAAGTCTTTCCGCCAAAGGGAGTTATTCTTACATTATCAACAGATAAAACCGGAAGTAAACGTTTGACTGGTTCCGGGGAAACTCTAACTTATCCAGGTGACTACGGCAACTATCTAAATGTGAGATGGACTATTAAAGCCCAAAATCTTCGTAGACCATTTATATCGGATTTACAGAGTTCGTTCTCGAAAGCTCGATGGATGCTGGGGTGATTATGTCGAGGTAGTTTTCAATATGCGTTTGTTTCCCTCACGTAACTAACTTAGCAATTATTAGCGTTTTCAATACGTATTTCAAAACAGCGTGTGTGTTATATATTGAAATATATTGTTCCAAGTTACTGTTTAGACAGACACATTTTCATAAACTAGACTGCAATACAGATATATGCAACAGTTAATAGGAGATTGTTATCTTATTTTTCTTAAACTACATGCATGTATTATATTCTTTACTGAAATTGATTGCTTTCACTACCAAACGCCCCTGATATTGTAAATATGTTAGACAGGAAACAGTAGTTGTAGGATGCTTCCTTTAAATAATTCTTACGACATATATTTCTCCTTTTACCAAAGTAAATAGAAAGCATAATATTAATTGAAAACAATTATTAAAGTTTGATGTGAGGCTCGAACTAACAAGGTTTAATATTAAACCTATCCAGGAAACGTTTAGTACTTACACCTATCGCACTTCACATAACTTACATGTATCTTTGGAAACTGTTCAAAACATTATTCCTATTTGTTAGTGAGAGTTATATAGTATATAAATTATACATATTCAGCAGTTTAAGTTAACACGAGATCAGTATTTCTTTCTCTTACACTATGTATTTTTCCGGCATATACAAAATAAATTCACTACATAACACCCCTGATATTGTAAATATCGACTCAACCAGTCACCATATCGAACGACTCCTTTCTTTATTAAAGGTGAACCGGGGGAAGTGACTCGAGGATGTTCAGAGTGCTCTCTGACATGAATGCTAGGTTTCCATCGTGGGCTATCTTCATGACGTCACATACAATGCCCATATTTCGTAGATTATGTCTATAAATACTTTACGGAATGAACAACAAACAAATAAACAATACAATTTGATAGTTTGTACTACATGCTAAGTGAATTATAACCAACATTTTAAATCCAGAATGTTTACATAACATCTGTTAAATAGCTATCAAATGTTTTGAGAAAATATCATTTTAAGCAGACGGGCGACGTGGAGAAAACATTAACGGACAAAAAGGCTAGATTTGCACGTGCTGATGCACTTCTTCACATACTCGACGGTCTTACGCCCCTGTTCTGTCTTTCCAACGTCGCTCCTCTACATAAAATAATATTTACTGAAAATAGTTAGTGATAGCTATAATATAAACATTTGTCTTTATTAATTGTGCAAAAGACTTAAGTAAAATAAATATTAATTTTAGAGAGGAGGTAACAAATTTAATATCCTATAAGTTTTATGAGTTTAACATGTTACATGCTCTTGAAATGAGTTTATGGTGATCGAATTCATGACACATTATTCAAACATAGTTGTAGATGTTCTTTTTCAATCAAAACTATGCTAATAGTTCACGAATATGTAGAATACAATA
>JAUTBT010040068.1:0-17345 GCA_032361225.1 Lepetodrilus schrolli | reverse complement strand
GCGGGTTTCCTCCTGCCCTAAACTGACAAGTCGTGATATAAGTGAAAGAATCTTGAAAGCGACTTAAAGCCCCAATCAAAAACAAAAAGAAACGAAAGGATTGGTTTAAGAGCTCATGAATAGTTGGGAGGCCGTTGTGAAAAGGGGGCCTGGTGGTATTCTAGTTTAATATTGTTGTTTCTCCGTTCATGCATATGAAGTATGACTTGCATGTTTCTTCTAGGATTGCGTGATGATGAAGCTCAGCCGTCAGACATTAGCAGCTATTGATGTGAAGCCTTGGAAACCTTTGGTCAGACGATGATAGCGAAGACGTATTTAACTCTCTCGATACCGGAAGCAACCAGTTGTGCTATAAAGAGCAGTGTCTGTGCCTAATCCAGCACGTATTGAGTTAAAGTGGTTTTAATTTGGAAGAAACGAAGAGTCTACTAGAGGCTAACCTGGAGTAATTAAATTCTCACGAATGTGATTGGAATGAAGTTTATCCAGATTTGCTGTAAAACACTTTAAGTGGCAAGATAATCTGTACATAAGTCAAAGGTCATTAGCTGGGTTATTACATATAATGATACAAATATGAAAAGTGATATTACATTAGTTAGATAACTCAGAACATATGACATAGGTCATATCTCGCCGGTAGTGTAATAATATTATTTAATAAACAATAAATGCTAGTCACACATCCCTTATGTATCCGCCAATGAATTGTGAATTCATTATTAAATAATATTGTAAGAGTTTGTACATTATAAAACTGTAAGCATCGAATGCATGACCGTCAACATTCCTGAACCCATGTACTTCGCAAGCTAGATGATTTTATTACCGCTTCCAATATCGTACACGGAAAGAGGATTAGACTGCCCTGGTACAATTCCACCTTTATATTGCAGAATTAACCATAGCATCTGAACCTGATATTATATAACTTGACAATTTAATAAAATATATACATCTCTGACGATATATAACCATTGTTTGTCGTCTACACGATACTTCAAACTAAGCTTAAATTAGCAATAAATAACCCAAAAATATTGTGACAGGAATTGAATGAAGAGGTAATAAAATATTTTATTACTGTCATCAGGTGGTGCTGTTAAATCGGTCTTAAATTTGTTTGAGTTTTTAATTAGAAGCACTGCTTGAAAATGGTTTATTACTGTTAATCAAAAACAAACACTGAAATATGGTATCTATTATATTAGACCTATTAAAATCAGAGTAATTGGAAAGTAGAATTTAGTCCTAGGTTCAATTACAGCATTTGTTCTAGTAATTTATTATTAGAGTAGTTTGGGAGGGCTGGTTCCCTAGTTCTTTAACACCCCCACCCCACCCCCGGGACACCGGTCTCCGTTTTCTCTGTTGATGTGAAGACCAGTCAAGAAGTCGACTAAGTTGAGAATAGTTTTTTTATTCTGGAAAGCACCGTATAGATTGAGCACGGGTCGTACCTCTCAGTAGTCTCCCTAGGTCCGGAGGTCCTGTCCCACCACTTTTTCTGCCTTATATCCCCTACTCTCACGTGTCCGTGATGTCATAACCTTCCCATTCGACCAAAAGTCCTATCCCTCCCCTTTATACATTTAGCTTACTATACCTATGCTGTCAGCATCACAGACAACCTATACTCACTAATTTAGTATCCTAGTATCACTTTTCCCATCCTCTTATTTGGTGTTACCGTTTCTTCAGATATTCTAAGAAACCGCTTATGTTAACACATTCTCACATTCCAGCCCATTCACCTATGTCTGACAATATAGAAATACCATTAACCGATTTCTGAGAGCACGATATTGCTAATGCATTCTGAATACTTTTAAATTCCAATAAATTATGTTCTTGCCTATGATACGATACCCTTCCCACACAAGAGTGTGGCCCACACGATACTAGAATTTCTATCTCTCCGAATACCAAATTCCTGAGAAGTACGGCCACATGCTTTCTTGAACAACATCATACAAGCATGAAATAGAAACTATGTTGATTATAATATAACAACAATCACAATTTATCATATTCCTCATTAACTACATTCAAACAATAGGTGCCACACTAATCGCATATTTCTCACAAGCTTATTACCTTCGCAATTGATTTACTTTTTGTACAAAATAGAAACGTATCTATGAAATATCCTATACTATATGTCGTCAGTCAGGGCAGTGCCATTTCTTGGAATCTGGCTCGTTCACCCAATTCCCTCAACCCTGTAAGGGATAACAAGACTGAATTAAGGCCCTACGTGTTCTGTCACTTAAAATGTCCTGACATTCTATTATTTGATAGAACAGAAACGAGTCTCAGCTCTTGAGGATTTAAATTTTGCGACCCTTTTCCTCAAACAAAGACATTACCTATTGTAGAGATGGGTCTGAAAAAGAGTGATAAAATTTCGAAATCATATTGAATGAGATTTTGACTGTCAGTGTCCAAAGCTGGATTTCTATTTAAAACGTGTGGAACTTCCACTGAGATCGGAATATACGGAAATCTATATGGCACCAGGCATACGGGGCAATAATGCATGTTAATTAATTAGATCAATTCAAGTCATCAAGTCAAGTCAAGTTTATTCGCTTGAACCACTCACATTTTCGTCATAAAATAATAGATAGTATATACTAGTCAAAATGTTTTGTTTTTTTTATGTATTCTTCTCTTTACGCCCAACGAAGGCCTCGTTCTCCACCAAAGCCAGCACTACGCGTTTAGGCAGCTGTCCTCCGATGATTTGATCCTTGTGGAAATCTCTTCCGTCTCTTGGTATATCATGAGCTGTGACACGAACACGAGTCATGGGATATTTGACTGTGGTCCCAGCATTGAGGGCCTCCAGATGTTTTTCTCGCACTTCAGGAGCTATGTGAACCTGCCGAACATAGAACTCTGCCTTGGTGATATGAGTTCGGTAGACAGAGCCGTTGTCGCACATCAGGTAGAAATCATCGTGACTTCGAAGCAATTCCAATTTCATTGGGACTCCGTCATTGAGATATCTTTCTTGCAGAAAGTGAAGTGAAGGCGCCCTGTCAATTCGACGTCACGGGTGGGGACCATAGCCGCAGACCTCGCCGTTAATCCCGTGTTAGCTTCGTAGGAGTAGGATCATGGTCATCCATTTTGCCAGCTTGATCGTTGTACCATCCCGTACATGGAAGGTGTGTCGACTTGGCAGCATCTCCATAACTCAGCAATGTTTCGATGTACGCACGGTACGGGTACGTTCCGAACTTCTCGAAATAGAGAGTGGAGTGAGTTGTTCACCGTAGACACGCGATCATCAGCCACTGTGGTATCAGTACCATCTTCTTTGGTAATCTTTACGCAAACTCTCAGATAGCATTGGTAATGTTGAATTGAAGGGGTCCAGCAACCGTGGGAGGGGCCAAGGGGATATATCGTATCTACTGTATTTTTCACAGAGGTGACCACAGGCGTTACTGAGAATACATCCAGCTGAGTCTTGGAGTATTCCCAAGCATCCCGGCGCATCGTTGAAAGGTCGGTGTCGATTCTTCAACTGATCTCAGAACAGTGTGCCACCAATATTTAAGTTTGACATTTTCGGGACAGAAATCCCTCACAAAGTCACATGGCTTGGTCTGGTGAAGAATGTGTTCAACCGATGGGGAGTCGAATGTCTCCTATGTTCTGAGAAGCAAACAACCGAGTCTCCCTGTTGTGTGTAGTAAAACCCGGCGTTGGCCATAGCTTTGGGGGTTTGCGTCATTTGTTGGGGCCAGTAAGGCTTGAAACTGTCCAGACGGTGTTGATAATCCTCATATCTTGCATACTTTGGTTGGCTCTTGCCCTAACTTTTGCTTCCCACTTCGTCAAACATGCACTCCATCATGTAGAAAGGTTGGAACTGACAGGATCTTGAAAAAACATTTGTTTTATAGCTTCCGTTTCTTGGTAAACATAGGGGCGGCAGGGCTCTTACTTTTCCGTGAGGCCTTGTGATGAGACTCGGTCAAGAGGCCCGAACGCTTGGATTGTTGCGAAGGCGAGTGCCTGTTTTCCCTGATGCTTCAAACTGGGTAGAAATCTTCTCTTTCCCGTAGATACATCATTGCCAATTTCAGGTATCATCAAAGCACCCTGTTTGACAGCCGTTGTACCCAACATTTTCAGAAATGATCCCAAAACATTGCCCAAACCACTCCCTCGCTGGGAATATTGTCCTCGGTAGTCAGACTGGCTCCATGTTGCTGACCCCGCATCGTTCAATGAGATTGACGGAAATGAAGTGTGACAATGGCTTTCCCATGCTGAAATGGAACTGGGTGTCCTGCGTCGTCCATAATATAGACCTTTATGGTGAGTCGTTCCATGTCTTATGCCCATGTACTTAATATGTTGAGGCGTTTTCACAACAACACTGTCTCTCATAATGCATCAGCAAAGGAGCCATGGTGTTGCCCATGTGTTGGTCTTCTACTAGTGATGAGGACACGTAGATAGTATCAAATCCAGCTAAACGATCTGCACGCGCAGCTCCCTTGTGAATATGATTACGGTCATTGCGGAGTGAACCCACTGCAATTGTTCCTTGCTTATTCGTGAGGAAATGTTCGGCGCGAGGCTCCACTTGCACAAATCCCAGCATGTTCAATGCAGGCATGGGTAACATTACTTCCATGGAAAATGCCCTTTCAGTATGAAGTGAATTGAGGGGCAATGGCTCTAGAATTTTCAGTTGAACGTGCTCGTCTTCCATCGTAAATTTAAACTTGTGAATGGGGACCGCATAGGTCTTGGTAATATGTGTTCCATCACTTGGACGTTGGCTGTACTCCAGCTCTTTGAGTTTACTTTCAATGGTATCTCGCATCAATGTGTTAAAGGTTCGGATCAGTTCGGGGCTGGAATAGAGACCTTCGGGAATGATTACTACCTCGATGGCGTCGATGGGCTGCGCTCATATCACAACATTCTTGGATGAACGTTTGGAGTATTCTCCGGGCTCATAGGTTTTGACTTCACGACGAACATCAATGATCAAGGAAAATAGATTGAACGGATGCCTCACATTGTGCCAAATCATGCGGAAGTGAGGTTCGCTAACTCCCACCTCCCAAAGCTGTTGCTCAAAGTGTAAGGGAAATGGAAGCTTCACAGAAAACGTATTCACTTTGTTGTCTGGGTACACATCCATGGATGCATCAGTGGGAAGAACCACGTAAAAGTCTCTCTGCGACGCGTGCATTGTCAGAGACATACTTTGTCGGGGTGGATTGCGGCGTGAATGCTGGTTGAGACAACAGATAACCCAGGCAACATCCCAAGAGAGCTGTCAACAAATGTTTCTCTGGGTGGTTCAAAGTCAAATTGATAAAAACTCAATATGATCACCGTATATATGATGAGAACTTGAGCGAAAAACACCACATCACTTTGGGATTTTGTCCAAACCACCACCACAACGCCCGAGAGCGCTTGGAAGCAAAGGACGAAGATTCCTGGTTCTCTGGGGATATTACGTCGTCTATTCTTTACGCACGCTGGTTTGTTTTTGCGTTTATAGGACATGTGTTGCAGGGATCCACGAATTAAAACCTTTGGGGTACCCTACCCAACTCACTAGAAGTTCCTCTTGGCCCTTGACCTTGCAGCATTTCAAAACTTGGTCAACTTCATACACGTCATCTGTTTTCTGAACAGGGGGAAATCTCTTTGGCATAAAATGTTCCTTTGAACAGGTCTCCGTGATCATCTTGAATTCTGTACACAGGCGGGTCACGATGCATTACAGTTGCGGTCAGTGATCGCTTCATGACAAACAATGAACAAGTTGACTCGTATCCATTTCTTTAATAGTCTAACCAGCGCCGTACAGAACTCTGCCTCGATTCTGGAGGCGTGAGAAAGTCTGCTTTGTGAGAGGGTGCAATAGCAAATAGTTTAAGGGTGGCAACCATTACTAACAAGTTTATAGGTTTGTTTTTTCCCAATAGAAAAGTCAATCTATATAGTTCACGACATTAAAAATTTTACTAAAATATACCTCTAATATATCTTTATTTATTTTGGTTTAATTTCGCATATTCCAGCATATTTTTCTGAATGGTAGTCGAAACAAATATTAGGTCACCCATTACTAAAGGCATACAACCAAGGGTTTGTTTACATATTTCATGGTCAAACGTATTTTTACACGAAAGTATGTACATTTGATGTGTCTACACAAGTATATTGGGTAACCAGCTACATTTTCTGCATATCCCACTGGGTTTCAATATTTTATTATTTTATTATTTTTTAATATGTACAGTGTAGTCTTGAAATGTTATTTTGACCGTGTTCAATGATTAGAGTTATCCCCTTAGTCTATTAGACTATAGAAAATTGAGATATTACAGTACATTACCAAATTATTATTCGGATGTTACCGGAAATGTAAACTACAATGGAATTTTACCTATCTTACAGCGGTGAAAAGATATTTGGAGGTACAAAAGCAATTATTTGTATATTAAGTGCATGTACTTTGCATTTTTAACTCCATTTCTGTCCAAAACGACAACTGATTGAATTGCCTTTAAAACATGAGTGCTAGGCCCAATGATGAGAACAGCGTAGTTTGGTTTACACGCATATTTAAACTCTCAGGGGGTAGCATGGAATTAACCCACAAAACCCAATGAAGTACAAAAGCGGTGAACTATACAAGTATGCTAAGTTAGTGAACATTAAACGATGTTTTACTTCATGTACATATTCAACTCTTCTTCGTACCATTCCACTGCCTCGTCAAAGGGAAATTCAGGAATTAACAGTCTCGCCTTCAGCAAAACACTCACTCACTTATTTTATCACATTCGAACACCAATCACTTACAATTTAGATAACCCTGTCACAAAACAAAGTATATATATCGCCAGCGTTAATTCAACGGCCTCATCCGATTCCAGTACTTTCATTCTATACAGAAGACAGTCATATACACGGTAAGTATACACCTTTATGCAATAGGTATATTCTAAAGAAATACTTTCCATTTATTTAGTTGGTCATCTTTTGCAAGTCACTAAATAACTTTCAGAAACATTCTTGAATATAATTGAAATTGTGGGCCATTAATTTCTCACTCAATGATGTGCAAATGTCGTCAGGTGTCAGATAGAAAATGATGTTCATACCCCAGATAATTATTAACCGTCAATCTGTGTTTCATACTAAGCATGGCTGGTACATTTTCTTACAATGACGTTTACACGATTTCACGACTGCCTATTAGCTAAAACATGGTCACGGACAAAAGGTTACACGACGGATTGTTGCGTTCATACTCGTGTAAACTTCACAAAATGTTTCAACTTCCGTGTATACTATTGCCGAAACAACTTTCATTGCAATGTGAGCATTGTTCTTTTACGTCATGGCTGTCTAGACTACAAAGCCAAGTGACGTCACAATGGAATCAGTTACAACAGTGCATCATTTTATATTACGCTTACTTTCATGACTAGATCTAGTCCATTTCCATAATTTTGTGTACGTGTACGTCATCTAACAACTAACCAATCTAACGGAATAGCTACATGATTCCAGTTGCCGCCAGTCTAAGATTCTAACAATAATATCATGTCTAACGGTTTAAAGATCGCGTCATCGTAGCAGAAGTTAGTCCATCGATGTATTTATATAGTATTTATAAGCATTTTAAGATTCAGAACATGGGTAGTACCTCTCATGTTTTAATAACTGTTCCTTCCTGGTCATATTTATCAAGAAAATGCTCTACATGAAAATGAGTCGACAATCGGAAGACATACACCGAAAATGACAATGTCCGTTTGATTGTATTAATGCGTCACGGTTTATGAAATCACCACTGCCATTAGAAATTAGATCGTTAGAAATTAAAAGAAATTACCGTCATTTTATGGTTGTTCACTGAAGTATGAACGATTTGAAATTGCTAGATAAACTCGTGTGAACGTCGGAGCTTGCGTGCAATGCTCAGTTAATTTTACTAGATACAATTTAAGTTGGTCATTAAGTTGATTTAAATTGGGGTCTTCTTGGTTATCATCCTCGCACCCCAGCGTTACTTAATTCCGTTCAGGACTCACTTCATGTGGTACCCCTGGCACATATCTAGAGGGGAAACTTCCGCAAACAGCCAACCAATGAAGTAATTTTCAAGATGCATTTGGTGTAAAACTGTATCCGATGAAATAGATTTGACCGTTGTTCTATTTATAGCTCCTAAACTACACATTTATGTCTAGATGTGTGCCCGGGGTACCACATGAGGTCTGAGCGGAATTAAGTACCCAGGAATGAGAGGATCATTAATAAAACGATGATGTTGGTTTCAAATATAATTTTACACGTATTTCTGTCATGTAATTAAATTTTACACGTATTTCTGTCATGTAATTAAATTTTACCCGATCGATCCTTGATATCTCTATTGACATTGTAAAATAATTGTTACTTTTATCCGAATTCGTAGCTTTCCGAGGACATTGTCGTACTGTAAATCAGGAAATTAATGCGTCACTAATTTAGACATAAATGCGACAACAATTAAATGCGATCGACCAGGCTTCTATTCATGTATTTTTCTCGGACCTACCTTTCATTATGTTCATAATGCGTAGGAATTAAATGCGGCCACAAGCCAATCGCATTTTTCGTATTAATATCATGCTCGCATTAATTTCCTGTTTTACAGTATATCGTTTGCTCTCATCGTTGCATTATTACCTCGGTCAGTGGATCAGTGCCCTCATTTCTCCTTCTAATCTTCCTGGGGACAATACAACCCAAGCTGACATTTCAGGCCCCAGAAGGTTAACATTAATAATTTAGTAATTCCATCTCATCGGATATTTGTTATGACGGTCTGCACCACCACGTAACATTTAATTACCTCCCTCTTCAATTTCTTCGTCGTCCACCTACAGGTACCTAACAATATGAGGTCATTCTGTATTGCCCTGGTGGCCCTTATGGCGGCTGTTGCCAGCGCCAAGCCGTTCTTCGGAGGATACGGACGATACGGGGGAAGAATGATGAGCGGATACGGCGGATACGGAGGAGGAATTGGAGGAGGCATGGGAGGAGGCATTCTGCTGGGAGGCATGGGAGAATACGAAGGCATGATGCTTGGAGGTATCGGAGGATACGGATCAGGAATGATGATGGGATGACTCATGGGCGGATACGGAGGATACGGAGGTATGCTCGGAGGATTCGGAGGAGGATACGGAGGATACGGAGGAGGAATTATGATGGGAGGAGGAAAGGGAGGAAGTTACTACTAAGCCACGGAAACACTTCACGGTAACTATCGTAACGGTAAACACGAATGCACTTTATATGTAAATTTACATCAATTTGAAGGCTTTTACACAACCCATGGAATTTGTTCAATTAATTTTATATACTCTAAACTATTTAATGTTGTCACGGTACTAGATATGTTAATACAATGATATGATTTCTTTTTCAACCTGCAATCGTGAAGTATGAATGTGGAGATTTAGCTACCATCGCGTAATGAGTTGACCCAATCTATATGTACTAAGGCCCTTCCATTGTACGAACATTCCAAATAAACATTAAGCATGCTTAGCCAATGTTATTATTTTATTAATACTGCTGCTTTACAAAGTTTCGTCTGCTGTGATATGAAATCAGCTGTTGACAACTGCGTATGACAAGACAAAAGCAGGTTTCATATGCAGAAATCTTGGGAGAATTTCGAAAGGAATATATACGCACAGTGTCAAGATCATCTTTGCATGCGCTATTTCATAACGCAGTTATTTGTTAAAATAAAACTAGTAAAGTACACCAATATCGACGGAAGTATATTAAACAATGAAAGGTTGGCCTCTTCTTCCGCTTCTTCTTCTTCACTTCTTCTTCTTGTTCTTATTCTTCTTTTTTTACCCTACATAGAAAGATGGCACTGACGTCACATGCGTATACACCTTTACATATTAACGGGCCATAAGTACATGTTCAAGTAGGAGAATGAGGTCTTGGTGCAATTAATAAAACCGAGGGGGAGTTGTGTCGAAAACGAAGACCGATGGCGTTAGCACAAGGTCTTACTTACTTTTCCACCCACCGACTACGAGGTCTTACTACATGCACCTAGACCGAATTTAAGTACTTAAACTAACCAATAAACCGACATCATAAACCGAATAACAAGCTGTGTTCACATTCAAACTGCTCCTAGAACGAATTCCTGAAATCGCTTTTCGGAATGCGATTTATCTACATCGATTTAAAACTTGCTATTCACACGGATACGCAAATCGCTTCAGGTAATTGAATTCAAAACGAATAATGGGTTAAACTGGTTTTGCATCTATAAATCGGCATGAGAGGTCAAGGTCATTCATATCCAAGATGGATGCGCAAATGGGGAAGCCATCGCCTGAAAAATCGACGACGGATAAGCATTAAAATAATACTGGTTTTGTTCACTTTCATGAACAGAATATTCGTTTACCGCAGGTATCGACGATTTTCACCGATGTACAGACGTCCACGCACACTGATAACCCGATTTTACCATATAGAGTCTATCTGAATCGATTCTAAAACGCTTCGGAAGTGGTTTTAATATGTCGGTTTGGATGCGTTACGAATGTGAACAGTTATAACGTTATAAACTCTTTTTTTTTTATCGATTTGGCAATCGTTATAAAGCTCTAGTGTGAACAGCAATAGATTATGATGATTTTCCTAACCACATTGTAATGCAGAACTTCCGCATGAACCGTGAAACTTCACCAGAACCGTTGTTATGTACGTGTACATTTTCACGGACAGTGCGTGGATCAGGTGCTTTACGGATATAGCATGTATCACGTACTGTCGGTAGCGTGTATGGCTCGCGATTCCAGAAATGGAACTTTGGAGTTCGATTTGACTGATGTCATACGCTTTTATATGTGATTTGGTAAATACGGACCTAACGCAGCAGTAAGTGGACACATGATTTTGGGACCTTCCACGGTAAGGTAGTGGGAATGTGTGGGCCGCCAGTGGTGCCGTTTCAAGAACATGAAGAATCGTGTGCTAGCGTGATCACAAGACTCGTGTAAAAGAGGGGATATGCCAACTAGAACAGGCATGTAAGAAGGAATGGAATGAACTAGGAATGGGCAACATCTTCGACAGCTACCAATACGTTGACAAGAGATATTGCTGTGAAATTAAGGGAACCCATGCAAGAAACAATCTAAGGACTTGTATTATCGGTGTTTTAAAAACGTGTTCTATTCTGGACCATACCTCACCTATCATATGCCAAAGTCTTACAGATCTGTGTTGGAAAGATTCAGATGCGGAGTTGCTCTACTTGAAACCGGAAGACGAATGAAGGAATACATGAAGAAGAGCGTGGAAGACGAAACAGGCGGTAGCGCAATGGTAGACCGTTTGGACTTCGAAGCCGAGTCCCGGGTTCAATTCCCGAACCTGGAACCAGGCATCAATGTTCGCGAGAGTTACCTTTAGGACGCGATATTGATGTGATGCGCTATATGTACCATGGCAATGCAGTTATCATCCTCGGTCTTGTAAGTACCAGCCGGTGCTCGCAGTTTTACTGCAACATTCGGTGCTGCAGATGGTGCGGTGTTCCTTCTGCACTAAACTGACAAGCCGTGATATTAATGAAACAATCTTGAAAGATACTCTAAACCCAAATTAAAAAAACATTCTTCAACCCCGACACCGACGAAATGAAAATGTTTTATTCTTCAAAGTAATGATTTATGTATATCATTTTAGTACCAATTCTATTTTATTTGGAAGGAACCGAAAACTACTGATTTCAGTGGGTTTTTGACTGGTCGCTAGGGAAATACTACCAACTCATTATCAATGCAATATTGTTAAATACACCTTCTGTATTTTATGTAGTGGAATGTCCTCGTAACTCTCCATTCCTAAAAGATGATGAAGCTTTTACCCACGCAGAGCCTCGTCTCCATCACTTTGAAGGAATGGTGAGTTACATAGACATACCACACTACATACATAATTGTTGTACTGTATGCATTATAATTCGTATTATGTTATATGCACTTTAAAGGCCATTATAGACTAGGCGATTGTTATCGCCGCAACAATGTTACTATAATGTGCGGCAACATTTGTCTCCTTAACACTTGCTATACATTATATGAGACCGTATACGGAAAAGAACATGTTCCCATTCAAGGCGATCTCAATTTCGTCGTCGCAACACATGGGAGACAAGTGATTTTTCACGAGGCAACAAATATCGCAGCGACGCTGTTGCGGCGATAAACATCGCCTAGTCTATAATGGCCTGTACTCTTATCTTGCATGCTCGATAACGTGATTTTTTATTTATTTAAACACTGACTAATATTTTTCACCAACATAGAAGATAGGAAGTGGTCTACATGGACAGTAAAAGGTGTACCGCTTAAATTCGTTTATTATGCCAATTCCGGTCTCATTTGAACTTTGGACTTTGACGTCGCTGTATTCTGTCATTTTCTAACGTCATCGATGAAGGTAATTGCAGTTAATCTGTCGGCATACCACTGGAAACAATTAATATTTACATGTAACAATTAATATTTATATGTAAACAGTTAAGATGTCAACAAAAAAACACGAAAAAAGAAGCATACCCATGTGCTCATGACGTCACTACAATGTTCTATATCTAGGACGAAAAATGAGAAGAAGAAGAAGCAGACGAAGAGACCAACTTTTCATTGTATCATGCATTGTCGTCAATGCCGGTTACTGTACTTTACTAGTTCTATTTTAACAAATAACTGCATTATGAAATAGCGCATGCAAAGATGATCTTGCCACTGTGCGTATAAATTCCTTTGGAAATTCTCCCAAGATGTCTGTATATGCAAACCTGCTTTTGTTTTGTCATACGCAGTTGTCAACAGCTGGTTTCATATCACAGCAGATGAAACTTTGTAAAGCAGCAGTATTAATAAAATAATAACACTGGCTAAGCATGCATAATGTTTATTTGGAATGTTCGTACAACAGAAGGACCTTAGTACATAGAGATTGGGTCAACTCATTATGCGATGGTCGCTAAATCCTCACATTCATACTTCACGATCGTAGGCTGAAACAGAAATTATGTCATTGTATGAATATATCCAATACCGTAACAGCATTCATTTGTTTAGAGTATATACAATTAGTTGAACAGATTCCATGGGTTGTGTAAAAGCATTCAAATCGATGTAAATTTACATATAATGTATTCGTGTTTACCGTCACAATAGTTACCTTGAAGTGTTTCCGTGGCTTAGTAGTAACTTCCTCCCTTTCCTCCTCCCATCATCATTCCTCCTCCGTATCCTCCGTATCCTCCTCCGTATCCTCCGAATCCTCCTCCGAATCCTCCGAGCATACCTCCGTATCCTCCGTATCCTCCGCCCATGAGTCCTCCCATCATCATTCCTGATCCGTATCCTCCAATACCTCCAAGCATCATGCCTCCGTATCCTCCTCCCATACCGTATCCTCCGTATCCACCCATACCTCCGATGCCTCCCATAAGAATGCCTCCTCCCATGCCTCCTCCGTATCCGAGTCCTCCCATCATTCCTCCTCCGAATCCTCCCATACCTCCGAATCCTCCCATCATAATTCCTCCTCCCATGCCTCCTCCATATCCGCCGTATCCTCTCATCATTCCTCCCCCGTATCCTCTGTATCCTCCGTATCCTCCGTATCCTCCGTGGAACGGAATGGCGCTGGCAACAGCTGCCATAAGGGCCACCAGGGCAATACAGAATGACCTCATATTGTTAGGTACCTGTAGGTGGACGATGCAGACATTAAAGAGGGATCTAATAAGAAGTTACGGAGTGGTGCAGACCGTCATAAAACTCCGATGACATGGAATTGCGAATGTTAAAATTAATAACATTCTGGCACCTGAAATGTCAGCTTTTTGGTTGTATATTCTCCAGGATTGTTAGATGGTGAAATGAGTGCACACTGATGCATTCACCGAGGTGATAAGATTTAATGCAGCGGTGTGAGCAAACATTCGAGCAAGGATTTGGCGCAATATAAATGCGCACATTATTATAACAAGCAAGAACCCAATTTTGAACACTAACATAATCTGCTATTGCCAACATAAACTAACGTTATAAATCGCCTGTAAAATAAACAGGACATTACATGAAGTGTTATTGGACACTATAGTATCAACACTGCCCCCAGTGACATTTGTAGTTGCACTAAACGCAAAGGTTTAAATAGGTATAGCTTTCGTTCGTAATTGCATATGATAAACCAAATACATGTTCATGTAGCATATGCATTAAATTTACATATATGTACTACCCACTTTTAACATAGAACACATAGCTTTGCGGTTAATAATTATCTGAGGCACGAACATTTATTTCCTTTCTGACAACATTTACGCATCATTGATCGAGTAAAGAATGAACCAAAATGACTTCCAAAGGATGACCAACTAAATAAGTGGAAAGTATTTCTTTAAAATATACCTATTGCACAAAGGGGTATACTTACCGTGTGTATGACTGTCTTCTGTATAGAATGAAGGTACTGGAAGCGGATGAGGCCGTTGAATTAACGCTGGCGATATTTATACCTTGTTCAGTGACAGGGTTGTCTAAATTGTAAGTGATTGGTGTTCGAATGTGATAAAGCAAGTGAGTGAGTGTTGGCTGAAGGCCATGCCGTTGGTTCCTGGTAATGAGTTGCCTTTTGACTATAGGCAGTGGAATTGTATGAAGTCGAGTTGTGCATGGGCTAAAATATAAACTAAAATATATTAAACATCGTTTATTGTGCATTTAAATTCATTTTAATGTCAATTAATGTAAAATGCATGTAGAAACACAGTTACAAACTGAACATTAGCTAGATAACTTCAATTTTAATATTCGTAAAAGACAATATAATAAATTTTCCCTTACATCAGAGCGTTTTCCATTTATTCTGTACTGCAAAAAGACATCAATAGATGTAGTAAAACAAATTGCATTAAAGACGATTAATCGCAGTTCTCAATTGTCATTTAGACTAAACTTGAGCTATTAATGGGCATACATGTATAATTGAACGCTAGTCGTAAATAGCAATAGACGTCTGAAATTTTATTGTCAACAGCTTGACATGCATCTGTTTGTAAATCGACGTATTATACACACGAATTATGTTAATTTATGAATTTGTCGTGATATACATGTACATTATGCTAATTTACAATGCTTGTTGTAAATGTGATTGTGCTTATAGAATAAATAACCTATTCTTGGTACTCGAAATTACTACTTAGGTAAAGCTTCGTTAAATATTACTTATAGGCCGGGAGTTGAGTAGACTTACCATGCAACCCCCCCCCCTCCCCCTCCCCCCACCCCAGGACAATTTTTCATCGGCACCAAAATGTTCAGTAGAGGCCCCTCTACTAGAACAATTGTGTTCCCACCAAAAAAGGGTTAATTTGAAAGTGGTCAAATGGAGCTGTTTCAATGGTAACATAGCAGAAATTAGGGACCAGCATGTAAAACGGTTCATTGACTATATCTCACTAACTTTGGTAACAAAATGGAGCTTATGCATTGTGCATTAGGATTCGATATGCTATATCATATTTATTTATTTGTAAGTTTTTAATTAAATACAAAGTTTTGCGAAGATATTCATAATTAACCACTGTCGAACACTGTGGAAACCACAACATTGGTATGTTCAAGTAAAGCAATACACCAATGTGGTCTATATTCAAAGAAGATTATTGTAACATCAGTTATTACTTTAAAATATGCGTAAACTGCCACTTTAGACGTTTCCATGGCAACATATACAAAATAGAGACTGGCGTAGGAAAACAGTACATTGATCATATCTCGCTAAGTTTTGGAGGTAGAGACATGAAATTTGTACCAAAATAGAGCTTATGTTTAGTCCATTAAATGATGTGCTATTCCCGAAATAGAAAATATTTCATTGTTATTTTAATTATCATTTTTGAATAAAACCAGAATTGTGTAAACAAATCCATAACATGTCAAATTATAAACTGTGGAAACGAAGAGAAATCTATATTTGAGTATAAAAATGCACCAATGTGTTCTATAATTAAAGGGGATTCTTGTACTACCAAATTTAGTACGTTAAAATATGCATAAGTTGGAATCTCAGTCGTTTCGATAGCAACATATACAAAGACGGATGCCTACTCCTTCCATCACATTAGTCATGAGTAAATTACATACACTAGCAACGTGGAAATAGACTAGAATTATCTTTTTTTAAGGCACGTCATTGTATTACAGAGGGTGTACAAAATTGTGTCTATTGGCAATATTTAAAATACAATATGGACGCCAATTGCGCCATAATTCATTACGTATTTGTGCTAGATAAATTAGTTTGGGTTCTATACCCAGGTTTTTAAGCATATGGAATCTATTGGAATTATTATGGATGTCTTTTGATATCTACATTAGCATAAAGTTGTAATATAGCTACCAAAAACACAAACAACAAAATCATTATGAGGACTATAACTCCTATAGTATTAGTACCAGTAACATTAATTTGGGGTTTGTACCAATGTTTTGGATCACTACAATTCGACTAGAATTATTATTTGTATAATTTGATGATTTATTGTAACATGGAACATCATAAATTACATAAAATGGTCAAATTTAATGTGTTTCAGGTGAGTGATTATTTATTGTTTGTCGAATAAACATGGTTAAAGAGACGATATGATACTTGCTCCAAAAACCTATTTGGCTGCTCACCTTGGTTATTTCACATTAAAACTGCTTCTTCCATTAACTTTATGACTATATAATACAACAATGATAGCTACAAATGTCCACAAATATTACATTGTGACAATATGATAAACTGTAGTAGTAATATAGTAGTCATAAATTGAGTGATGGTAGAACAACAAAGTTTAATCACATGTATATTTGTAGACTTCAACTACTAATATTTAGGTACATGCTGCTCATATACATTCCATTTGATGATGACAATTGACAGAGATCACCCAGTGGTTGTGATCAAGTATACATGAATAGTTTTATTGCAAGAAGAATTAAAGCTTTCGTCCTACTGTAACTATTTTTCTTCTTGCGCTATTCAGATAATAGGCAATGTGAAAACAAATGGGTGATATATCGCTGTGGAATAACTGCATAATGGAAATTCATAATATACTAGTATATGAACAGCAATTCGTTTAGACTATTCAGGTATCAAAATAATGTTGTTGCATTCCATTAGTACCCCTATGCTATCTGCAGATCTATTGTCTGGGAACAATT
>JAUTBT010040057.1:0-17345 GCA_032361225.1 Lepetodrilus schrolli | reverse complement strand
CTACGGATGTTGTGGGTTTCCTCCTGCCCTAAACTGACAAGTCGTGATATAAGTGAAAGAATCTTGAAAGCGACTTATAATCCCAATCAAATCAAATATTTAAAAGTATAATTACAGTTTTCTATAATACTTTTCTAATTGTGTATAGAGTCTCTACCTGTGGATGAAGACCCTTACGGCATCGAGATGGAAATGTACCTCAACATGAACGATGTGCTTCAACCAGGAGAGAAAGATGTGTCTGGGGAGATGGGCATCCTGCAGTTCTGTACCAGAACAACCAGCAGAACAACCAGCAGCACAACCAGGGACAACCAGGCACACTGCGCAGAGACGCACAAATCCAGGAGACAGCGACACAAGGACCGGACTCCACTACGGAGATCCGACGCTCTGCCTGTCTTGGAGGACTGGAAAGGAGAGGACGAGGATAGTCAGGACAGTCTGCCTGAATTTAACTTGGGACAGCGGACAGAACATTGTGGAGAGGGTCAGTTGGACAGAAGGACTTCCGATGTTGAGAGGACCGATGTCGTAAAACGGAAAGATGGTAATACAATTGGAGAGAAAGACAAATCAAGGAAGGACAAGAAAGGACAGAAGAGAAGAAGAATGAATGAGCGTGCTTTGGATTCTGTTATTTGTGATGTGGGTGATTTCGAGGAAGATGTGGTTCCTGTTCAAGATGACGTCATGGAGGTCGATCCTGAAGCCCCTAAGGTAAGAGTGGAGGATACGGTGGAACCATCGCGTGTGGAACACAGGGAAAATATGGAGTCGTCTCCACCATGCTCCGCTCCACGGATAGAATACTTCCACATCCGATCCCCGCCACCTCTCCAGGAAGTAGAACAATCACTTGAAGCTCTCGGTGATCTGGCAGAGTTACCTCCCTTAGACCTTCCTTGTATCGTTTCCGAGTGGTTTCAAGAAACATACGGGAAATCCATCCATGTTACTTCACACAGGGATACAGGAACAACAGAGTTTTCCAAACCTCTGTCAAATCAAACTCTTGGTGACAATAAACTACTGCATTTTGTACATGGGGACTCCAGCACGACAACCACATTCTGTGATATGAAATTACGAACTTCAGAGAATGACGAGATTGTTCCGAGTGACATGAGTGAGAAGAGTGACACATGTTCGGAAATGGACACATATGCACTGGTCAAATCCATGGTGTCATCCAAATCAAGTGATACATGCATTGACAGTGCTGTTCCTCTGAGAAGTAGGGAAACCTTTAACACCAATGATACTGAAACACACAATATGGATTTCAATTTTGAATCAAACTCTTTATCAAGTTCAAAAATAGAAACAAGAACAGATTTCCAGCAAAGCAGAAATGCTTGTAGCCCGATGTCTAATGTTGATGGTAATTGTCATGTATCGGACGAGAAAGACTCAGTTCATGTGTCTCACCCTGCCACACTATCTCACCCCGAAGGTTTCACGTTCACTCAGGCCCTGGCTTGTGTACACAGCAGTGAGGGTAATTCCCAGATAGCATCTGGAGGAAAATGTCTGACCAGTAGCTCTGATGAACCTTTGCCATGTGATCAAGAAAGTCCACGTTGTAGTGGGATCTGTAATACTAGAAGTATTTATGAAGTAGACAATGTTATGGAATCACGTTTTGTTAAAGATAAGGCGGATGAACAACAGAAAACATCTCAAGGATTTGTTATCGAGGAAACGAAGGGCGATTTTGAAATTATTGGTGAGATGCCTAGTTTCAACCTGTTTGATGATGATTGTGACTCTGAGGAAGGGGTAAGTGACGCAGAATCTACTTCTATTCTGATGGTTGAGGCTAAGTCCGTTCCAACTATTGAGGCTTCGTTTGTTCCAACTATTGAGGCTACTTCTGTTCCAACTGTTGAGGATACTTCTGTTCCCACTGCTGAAGCACCCAAACCAGAAAGTAGTAGTGTACTTGGGTTGGATATTGGAGACATCAACGCTTCTGAGGATGAAACCTGTTCTCCAGTGGAAGATGACCTTGGCATCCCTCGGTTTGACCTTGAATTTGACCTCGATGACGAGGACATCATTCCTCCATCACCCAATGCATCACAGTCAGTTTCTCAGATGTCCTTTGGAAGGTCACACAGATCGGTCAATACAGCAAGGAAGCTAGAGAGTTGTTTCCTGCAGACCAAGGCAGACATTGCAGAAGAAAATCTTGAACAGAGTTCACATGAACAGAGGCTTCATGAACAGAAGCTCAATGAACAGAATTGCAGTGAACAGAATCACAATGAACAGAAGCTCAATGAACAGAGTCCTTGTGAACTAAATTATTATGAACAGAATCTTCATGAACAGAGTCGTTATGAACAGAATCGTCATGAACAGAAGCTTCGAGAACAGAATCCTCATGAACAGAAGCTTCGTGAACAGAATCCTCGTGAACAGAATCTTCATGAACATAAGCTTTGTGAACAGAATCTTCATGAACATAAGCTTTGTGAACAGAATCTTCATGAACAGAATCTTCATGAACATAATCTTCATGAACAGAATCTTCATGAACAGAATCCTTGTGAACAGAATCCTCATGAACAGAAGAGTCATGAACAGAGTCCGGATGCTTTAGAAGCTGACCTGTTCTTCTCAGATTCTGTTTTTGACAACTTTGAACACATTGAAGATGATACAGCTGAAACCTCTGATGCAAGAGTTGTCCAAACTGGTGCTGATTCATCTGCAGGACGCGGCTTTGACAGAAGGAGCTCACTGCCTCCACCAAAGACTCCAGCAATGTTCAGTCCACCAGTCAACACCATGAGGAGCAGCACCCCAAAGCCAGCACTGTCAAAGTTTTCTAGAAGATCAGAGGCTGCAGGTCTATTTGCTTCTCCCGTTGAGCGAAACATCGAGAACATCGGTCAAAGTCCACTGCACACAGAAGCAGCTGATGACTGCCATAACAAAGGTTATCAGGGTGGAGCCAACTGTTATTTTTATCATATTTTTATCGTATAATACATGTTGTAATTCGGTGTGAAATTTCTTTTTCGATTAATTTTTTAGAGGTATGGAGCTGCAGATATTAATTTCTAAATCAATCAATTCCATATACAAAAATACTGTGTGTCAAAATTTGTACTGAAAGGACTGCACTGCGTATTTTTTTTCTGTGATCACTCGGTAACATTTACTAAAAGTTATTATTTTGGGACCATCAAAATCAGCCTAATTCTTATCATGTGTGTGTTTGTTTGCAGATGGAACGTCCTTCAAAAGTCCACCCAGACTTGCAAAGAAAAAGATACTGAAGGTTTGATCACATTTTATGAGCTGCTATACAATTTCCATTTAATAGTCACAATCCTAAGTGAATTCTGGGGGGCGGGTGGTAGCGCAGTGGTAGAACAGTTACCTTTCTGACGCGATATTGATAGGATGCGATGTCTGTAGAGTGGCAAAACTCAAATGTTTTGTTCGCGAAATTTGAGTTTATTAAATTTGAGTTTAGAATGAAATCATACTCAAAAAAGTTTCATAACCTGTGGTCTAGGTATATATATAGTATTACTGACCACATTAGAATAAATAATGCTTGCAATATTTTTTCATTATTTTCGCGCCAGCTTGACTTCTCCAGTGATGACGAATTTGAGACGTCCATCAGTTTTAGGAGCACATCATGTAGCACACACAACACATCACGTAGCACAAGTGGCACATCATCGCATGAAGATGGCAAGTTTCAATACAGTAAGTATTAGATCTTCATGTAAACCCAACACATCATCACTTGAAAAGTAGGATATTTCATTTCCATGATAAAATATTTAAATGCATATATTTATAACTAATCAATTTTCTCATTAAATATGTTATACTAAACTGTTGAAATATTTATTATGTTTCCTTTATATATTTAGTTTTCACGTGTATCTTTAATGTTAATTTCAACATTTAATTTCTATGTCATATTGTGTCATATTTAGGAAAAGAAAAGTGGAAGAATGCCAAAATTAATGTGAAAAACAAGAGAAAAATCAAGGTAATTAATTCTAATATGTAAATGCAGAACTTTCAAGATCAAGTGTGAGACAGTGATTACTTTCATAAGTCAAAAGTTCCAGGTTTAAATCCCACCCCGGGAGCCTGGCATCAATGTTCGCTAAAGTTACCTTTCTGATGCAATATTGATAGGATGCACTGTCTGTAGAATGGCAATGCAGTTATCATCCTTGGTCTTGTCAGTTCCAGCCGGTGCTTGCAGGTTTATTGCAACTTTCAGCGCTATAACCCATAATGAATTTCAATGAACATGCATGCACATGTATTTAAGTAAGCCAAAACAGTCTCTCATATTCCTATAGAATAGTAAATTTTACATGAGTACAATGACATCATAGTGACTGTTCACAGCACGTCATGGCCATTGTTACTCATCACTACATGATATCATAACAGTTGAGTTTAACCACTGCAATTACGAATTTTCCGAAACCAACCAATTGGCAAAGCTGTGTAATACATTTAGAAGACTACACTCCATACACATGGGTAATTATGGAAAAGAGGTTGACAAAAATATAATGTGATGTTGTTTTCCAATTCAATGATTGAATTAGATGTGCAGTTAATACCTGACATTACTGCGTGTGGTGAAATATTCCCGCTGCGATGTAAAGCACTAATTCATTTATACAATGCCTGACAATAATCCTGCTATGTTGTTTTAGTTCATGTATTTTAGCAATCTATAATTCAATGATATTCTGCAGAGTGTTGTGATTTTCTGTAGTTATGTTCATTGTTAGTAAACCTCACGTCATGTTTGGCCTTCATGTCAATGGAATGAAACATTGCTTGTCCAATTACTGACATCAGAAAATATAGTGATCTGTAAATTTGCCTCTTAATCTTAAGAAACTATGTTGCCACAATAGAGATTGATATAATTATATTATGTAGCTAAATTAAAGTGAATTATTTTTTTGTGACATTCTTTGCGACATTAAATGTTACACCATTGCCTGCAGCAAATCCTTTTGTTCATCCATGTTTATTTTAGCGAGAATTAAATATGTGTATGTTATTTTATTATGTCAGGAGGAAAGCTTCATTTTCCACCGATTTCGTGAAAATTGTATTAAAGCCTCATTGACAATACGGTCAAGTCAGTGCCTCATGGGTGCAATCTGGTCGACAGCAATCATAACCTTGTTTACCCTGGCAGTGGGCTGTAAAGAATGGAGTCCACTCCCCCAGGAAATATATATATGGATGAAATGGAAATCTGCGGTAACATTTCCTAAGATTTGTATCGGCTATGTTTTTGCAGTGTAGTGTGGTGTCCATAGGATGATTGGAGAGGGATATTAATTCTGGTCAGAAGCCATGATCCCTCGAGTGGAAATCCTCAAGGGCAAGGATCAGGATAAAATGTTTGTTTATTACATCAGTCTGCAAACGAGTAGTGGCAAATCATGTTTTTAGATAAAGTGTAATACTGTATTGGAACAAGCTTGCCTGGAGGCTGTGCCATATGCTACTTTCAAAGTGCTTTCCAATTAAAGGTATTTAGGTAAACCTGCAATCATCAATTTGCACAAAAACGCCTTCTGGCTGTGCCAGTGTTGAGAATATAGTACCTCATGCTAGTTAATAGCACCTTGATTCGGAGAATAATGATAGCTGCTTCTGACTCGCACTCATGAAATGAAGAGGCTGTGTTTATGTGGGAAGGTCTATTTTCAAATTTACCCTCCTAACCAGCACTGGTTCTGTCCTTTGTCTACCAGAACCTTCAGTTTTACATTCACTCCTCAGACTGAAGTTCACAGAACCTTACTGCTGTTCTAACTGTGTGGCCATGTGGCACGGTGTGCATGATGACAATTTATGTCGAGAATTTATGCAAGAGGTCGTCATTAACCTTTCATATTTAACCAGTCATATTAACTTTGGATTTGCTTTCCAATTACATCATTAATCATCTTTTTATTTTATTTATCCAATTGGATCAATAATTGCATATTTTTTATGTTTATCTTTTCACATCATTAATGGAGGAATGTTAATGTTTATTCAATTACATCATTAGTGGTGAATTTTTATATATTATCCAGTCACATAACTAATTGTGGAATTATTATATTCATCCAGTCACATTATTAATGATGGAATTCTATATTTATGCATTCACATTATTAACATCACCTTTCCTCCTGGCCGTGATATAAGTGAAATAATCTTGAAAGCTGCTCTAAACCCCAGTTTACAAAAATAATAATAATTATAATACATGTAATATGAAAGGCTATCTTTATTTAAATATTACAGAGTGCTGGCGCTGACTTACAGAGTCTGCTTCTCTAAGGAGTGCTTGACTACCATGTTAACCCTCTCCATGTTAGATTGAGATCAATCATTGAACCTTTGGCTGTTTCTGGATGCTTCCAGAAGTCAGAGGGTTAATGACAGACAGTATGAATGGATGGCATTGTCTGGCCTGAATAAGGTACAACGAGCAAACTTGCAGTAGCTGACCCTTCCGATTAATCTTTCCAGATTTTCATCACTATTGGTGTGCTAGTAAAATGTACATTTATTTTGGCTGTAAGGGGTTCACAATCAATGGATACATAACCATCAAAACCAGGGTTGCTATTAGGCGAGTGTCTGAGGCTGGAAATAAGTGACGGTGGTATTAATCAAGACATTGTTATGAGATAGTACGCATGACACTGTAGCAGGTACCTCACAGTGGATTCATATTTTGTTATTGGACAGTGGATGCAAAACTGCTTAATATCTTTGTTCCCGTCCATTTTTTATCATATTTTTCGTATTCAATATAATAATAATTATAATGGCTTTCATAGTTTGTTAGTGTACAATGGATGCAATAGTTCTTAATATGTTTGTTCTTCTAAACTGTTTATTCTATTTTTTAAGGCTAAAAGTACTAGTCGAGTAGTCGAGGATTAGTTGTGATAGCCGACAGTCGACTGTTACAAGATGTAGTCAACTAGTCCGGCTAGTCTGTATACCATTGATTAGCTGTTGACAGATTGAGTTCAAATAAATTTAGCGTATACGTGTCCATATGTTATTTATAACCGCAGTAATTAACAGTACCCATTTAAAAACTGCAACATCAAATCATAGATACATGTCTAATGTGCGAGCTAAGCGCATGCATGGTATACCATAATGCATAGGTTGATGCACACTTCCACTATTTTTTTTGCAGACATTAGTAAAAGTTTGCTGAACTTACAACTTGATTAGATTTCGACATTAAATCACATAATATTTAGCTCAATGTGTTTTAAATGTCAAAATTCAGTCCTTGATATTCTGCCGTGTTGAAGCGGTGACATAGCATATATGGGTTAGTGCGCAGGAATTTCCTTAACGTTGAACTTTCGGTTCGTTGAACATCGTGAGCATTTTTATTTGGACGCAGGACGATGCTAGTTTTCTATTGTCACGTAGATTCCATTACGGTACTTGTCATTAAAAACTGAAATTTGGGAGAGGGTAGTTTAATTATAATCAAGGAAAATAAATAAGATGATTAGGCCTATGCACATGATTTGTTAAATGAATTAAAATATGTACGATGTTGAATACCATCGTCGCAAATACGTTTGAGGCAACTAGTCGACTACTACTCGGCTATACTAAACGACTAGTTGACTAGGAAAATCTGGTAGTCCTTTTAGGCCTAGTATTTTTCATTAGTTGTTTATTATATTGTATTCAATATAATAATAATAATAATAATAATAATAATAATAATAATAAGTACATTTACGGTGTAAGTACTTCCATGCACCAGGACATGCTCACAGTACTAAATTGGCCATTTATACCAGAAACAACGTGTCCAGTATCCAAAAGACCATTCTGTGAATGGCAAGGAGCCTTTCCATTGTACTGGCAGGTGTATTGTCAATTTGTCACCCATGATTTATTAATAAGTATTACACCAAAGTTATAAATAAATCCTGCCATAGTTTGGTTGGAGACCACTTAAGGAACACCTGACCATTCTCTATAGAAATCTTAATCACATCAGATCTCCGTAAAAGTAATTATCATTTTATGTTTTTCTAACCAAAAACTTGTTTAGGATTAATTTAATTTATTGCGTGTTTTAAAAGAACATTGTTGTTATAATCATTTCTATATCCAAGTGGTTGGACTCGTTCTCATGATTCTGTTGTTCAGAATTGCAGTAATACTCTACTGCCGTCGGAAATAAACTTATTCATGCAGAAAACTCTGGATTGACATGGAGTGGGAGGGAGAAGGCAATGAGACGATCTGTACTGAGGGTGTGAGTGTGAGATCTTGGAATACCAGGTGCTTAGCTTCCTATACGCAGATATGCAGACAAATCCACAAAGATTTTGTAGCCAATTTAATTTTTTACACAAAATATTAACAGTACTGATGAATCCACATTTACATAGCCATGGCTACACTCCTGAATTCCTTAACTATTTCCATGCTGGAGACGACTGGAGATGCCCTAAAGAGCAGTAAGAGTGGCTATTACAGGAGGGAGAGGGTTAATGATATGCATACATGTGGTTCCACATGGTGTAATTTCTAGACTAGCACCAACTATAATTAATCTTTAGTGAAAATCGAAAATGAAATATTAGGTAAACACATTTTACATTTGACATTTTTATTGTAAGTTCTTGTGGAATAAACATGTGATTTATGGCAATATCCATGCATATATTACAGTGTGGTGACCAGTCTCTTGGTCAGACAGTGCTGTACTGCAAGATGAACAGGCTGCAATTATTCTGAGCTGATTAACTTGTATTAAGTGGTCGCCTGTCATTGTGAAACACTTGTTACTAGGTGATAACCTTTAGGACTGGTTTAGGAGCACCTAAATAGTTAGGAGGCCGTGGTGAAACTTGGGCCTGGTGTCCAATGAAAAATCACAATTTTAATTACAAAAAAATACATCATATCTTTGCCAAATATTAAAATATTTTCATCTTTTTTGGTGTAGTATTCTTGGAATGACATGATGCTAATGGAATAATATGATAAATTCAAGCAATTTAATATTTTAATTTTAAGTGGACTCCCTACTGATTGCAAGGTGAATGCTGTACATGGTTATATGACCATACATGAATATGAACTAGGTTTACTGGAAGCGGAATACTAAGGATGGCCACAAACAACCTTAAGTGATGCCTCGTCATATCAATAGTTTACCATCTATTTCTCAGCACACACAATGAAAGGACAACAAGACACTTCTTGTTACCAGTAGTTGTGAGTATGTGAAAATAATGAAATACAAACACTTCATGGCAAAGAGGGAGACATGAACATAAAGAGAACTCAGGCTAGACTATTCTAGAGAAGTATATTGGCTATAGGAGTTTGTTCCTATGAGATTTGCATTCATTTTACATTTAGTAGATCTGTGGTGTAATTGTTACAACTTGTGTTAGGTCAATGCAATATTAATAATAACAGATAAAACTGTATATGGAACTAAATTTTACATACCAAGGTTACATCTCCTGATAAGGCATCTATAGATACTGAGTATTGGCACATACATAATAAAAAATAATAACTTGCATTTATAAAATATATGAATCTATACTAATTACCCATGTTAGACTCTATACTAATTACCCATGTTAGACTCTATACTAATTACCCATGTTAGACTCTATACTAATTACCCATGTTAATGGTTCCATGTGCACTCAACTCCCTGGGGAGTATGCAACCCAAGCAGTCTTTTTTTCAGGTGCTATGAGGCTAACATTAACAATTCCATCTCTTCCTACTGGGTACCCATTTTACAGCTGGGTGGACTGGAGCCATATGGACCTAAGCACTTTGCTCAAAGTCGAATAAAGTCCTCAAACCCAGGACCTGCGGGTTGTGAGGCAGACTGATAAGCGGATCCTAGTTAACAGCAGTTTAGTTCAGCAGGGGGAGGGTTAACCCTCTCCCTGCTGGATTAGACACGTGCACTGCTCATTAGTGTATTTCTGGTTGCCTCCAGCATGGAGAGGGTTAATATGCACCTAATTTAGTATACTATTACAGTAGCTTAACACAATAAAATCAATTTTACATGCAGTACAACATGTATATTATAGTTTACCCTTAGCTGCTGTTAAGGAATGCTATACATATTACTTTTCGTACTCTTGTAACAGTACTGGTGTAAATTCTAAGGCAACCTAAACTTCAACCTTTGACTTTGTGTGGTCTCTGGCGAGTGCGGAAATACCAGTTACCATAGTTATTGTTTTGTGTACAGTCCCCTCCAGTACATTACAGTATAATAGGCACAATTTACTTGTTGTATTAACATGTATTATGATATACATAAGCTATCAACTGACAGTGTAGTAAGTAAATGTTCAATACATTTTCAATGTTTCTGTGATTGTTTTTCTACATCTGGTATTTATCCGTAAATCTTAATTGAATCAGCAATGACAAGCATTATCAATATTAATAAAAGTTGTATTCCTTTGGAATCTCATTAATGGTATAACACTATATGAATAAACAGCAACTTGAGCGTGATAATCACTGTTGATATGTGAGTGTTTCTCAGTGCAAACTACTTAGCAAATGCATCATCATACAATCAGTGGGCATGCAGTTCTTTTGCACATTAACTCAACGGCCGGAAAAACAGGCATTTCTTTTCAGGCTAGCTATCAAACCTTGTAAAGCACCATTATTGATGGTTGAGAATGCCCAAGGACTGCTATTCTCAGTTCTCACCATCTTGGCATATACAATGATTGAACAATGCTGGAGATTCCTCTCTAGGGGAACATTTTGATATACGAGGACAAAGACATTGATTGGCAATACATTAGAAATATTTGCATAGGGAATCTATGCGCTGTTGTGAAGAGGACGTTTACTGTAACTGTGGCCATGACTGCCAGACAAAACCAGAAGACACGGAACCAGCAGAATAGCTGCTTTTTATGATCGGGGTGTTTTCCAACCAATGTTCAGGCCTTGGTGTTTCTTTAGTGTTAACATTGTAGCTGGTCTGATGATTTGTATGGTCATGTGGTAGACAAAATAGCAAGAGCTTGGACATGGAGTAGATGAAAGCATAACTAAACCTAATAGTCATGTTATTGATTCTCTCTGGCAGCTGGGAGATGATTTGCTAGATTCTCAAATGCTTCCCATCTATTTCATATTTAAAGCATATATCGATCCAAAAATAGGAAGTGGCCCAACTGAGATGGCTGCGTTTGAAGTTGATTTTTTTTTTGTGTCATGAAAAGTATCCCAGGCAATTGATAATTCTGACTTGCTCATCTGAGTTGTGGATGAGATGATCAGAAATGGTACATTTTCTGACATGTCTTCCTTCATAGAATTCTTATCCTCTAATATGGAACTATTGGGACACTGAACCATGTGAACTTTCCTGACAATACTGGGTTTGGTTTTTTTTAAATTGGGTTTTAGAGTCGCTTTCAAGATTCTTTCACTTATATCATGGCTTGTCAGTTTAGGGCAGGAGGAAACCTGCATCATCCGTAGCGATGAATGTTGCAGTAAATCTGCAAACACCCGCTGGTACTGACAAGACCAAGGATGATAACTGCATTGCCACTCTACAGACATCGCATCCTATCAATATCGCGTCAGAAAGGTAAATTTCGCAAACATTGATGCTGGACCCCCGGGGCGGGATTCTATCTCTGCACTACCACCCGCCCACATTACAGTGTAGATGAAATATGAACTATTTCGTTAGCTGTTCTTAATATATTTACTTTTGAAATGCTTATAATGTCAACAATTTTAATTTCCCAAAGATGTCTAATTCTGATGTTGTCTTCATGGCTATTAGATTGCACTATTTGTAAAACATCAGAAGAGAGTATTTTTATATAGCATTACAGTGTAATGCATAATTTATTACTATTATTTTTATTTTTGTATCATTATTATTATTTATTATTAGTACCAGGCAGTGCTTACAGGTTTACTGCAACATTCAACACTACAGATGTTGTGAGTTTCCTCCTGCCCTAAACTGACAAGATGTGATACTTAAGTCAAATAATCTTGAAAATGGCTCTAAACCCCAATTCAAATAATAAATAAAATAACATTTATTATTATTATTTCTAGGCTATAAAAAGTTGTAGTGACATATACACAATGCAAAAATACGTTTTCTATTTGCCTGACTGATAAATATATCGGCTAATTGTCCCAGACCCAGTCACGATCATCCCAACCCTATTTAATGTTTGTTAAGCTCCATCATAAAATATCACACAAAATACAGTACATGTAAGTCTTCTATAATACACACAAAAAATACAAACAAAAAACAGCCCCGAACATAAGCTGACAAGTTCCAATATTCAAACCAGATTGTTCAATTTTAAAAGTATATTTGCAAGTTTCATTATTAATAAATGAACAGGGAATGTGATAACTTGACAGTAAACTCTATGACAGTTGATTAACGAGGGAGGGGCAGCATAAGATCCATATTGAGGCTAATCCGTGCTTCGTAGTATCAATAGACAGATTTTGCCCCACTTCCTGGTAACCTTTTTACATTTGATGAGAAATTGAATCTTAAATATGTGACAATCATTATATAGTGTGCCATGATTTGTATGTTTCATAATTGTTCAAGACTGATGTCGGAGGAAAGCTAGCTTAGCTTTTGTAGAGAATTTGGGTTAATAATTTTTCGAATGTAGCTAATTATTTTCCACATTTATATTATTTTATTTTTGAATTGGGGTTTTGATCCATTTTCAAGATTCTTTCACTTATATCATGGCTTGGGGCAGGAAGAAACCCACAACATCCATAGCACTGAATGTTGCAGTAAACCTGTGAGCACTAGTACTGGCAGACCAAGTATGATAACTGCATTGCCACAACATAGAAAGTGCATCTTATCAATATCCACATTTAACTTGCATTTGAAAAATATATTATTTATGTAATGTTATGTTCTTGAAGATATTCTGTTTATGTTTTAGAAAAAGAGAATAGATACAATATATAAGATTAGTAATTTCTAACCATCTTGACTTGTTAGTACCTAATCAATTCATATATGTATGTAATATATTATTGTAGTCTTGTACCACAGTGGTTTGGAAGAAGGGAATAAAAACTCTGAAACTCTGAAACTAATATTAATTTATTGGGGGAAAAAATAAAGATCTTGAAATACAAAAAGTATGACAATAGGACATGTAGATGTACTAGGACATGTAGATGTAAAAATGTACCAGACTTCCCTTGTAAATGAGGTTGTCACTAAAGCTGCTGGTTTCACATCGACCTTGGTATGGATTTTCTTTCCCCCAAGTCAATGCATGGTATGTCATTAGAAACTGTGATGGAGGACATCTTCTTTTTCTATACAGACATCTGGGTCAGGGAGATTCTTCCGCTCAAATGACTTTGAGTGACAGAGAGACTGGCGGAAACCCTTGATTTCGCTTGCCTGGGCAATTACGAATTGTGACCAAGTTCACTTGAAAATGGATGCAGTATAGATATGTCATCAAGCGATCACAGATAGCCCTATCAATGGTTTATCTTGATAACATTATTATAGGTCTTCCCGATTGGACGGTCACCCACTGTGCAGGCTCTCGCCTTGTAGAGACAGCCAGATTGAAGATTGCAGGAAGGTTTATCGTCAGTTTATCATAGATCTTCTCTCTTAGAACAGTGGTGGTTATTAGTCCCCAAGGCTGCAGGAAATCAAAGGTCATAGAGTTGCTGTGAGAGAGCTGGTGGACATACTGTAGAGAGAGCTGGTGGACATACTGTAGAGAGTCCTCTGTTAGTGTTTTCATATGGACATGGTCTAGTTATAAACTCACTTTGATTCTGCCAGTACCAGCCGGTGCTCGCAGGTTTACTGCAACATTCATCGCTATGGATGTTGCCAGTTTCCTCCTGCCTTAAACTGACAAGCCGTGATATAAGTTTAAGGATTCTTGAAAACGGCTCTAAACTCCAATTCAATAGAAAAATATAAAATATATATTTTGTTCGGAGACATGCATGTAATTATCGAAAATTACTTTTCTTAAGTTATATATACTACTATTTATGTTTTTCCTTAAATGGATTGTAGTGGGGTTTCTTTAAAGTTTAATCTTTAAACAACAGAATATTGGTGAAATATTCCCATGGCAATGTAAAACATCAAATAAATAAGTAAACAGTAAATAATCCAAACAGCAGCAAATTATTTGATATGATTAGATGTCATGAAAAGCTACTGATGGTATTATGTGAAAACTAATTAAATACTAAATGCCTCCATGGCAGAGAAAGGATTTTCATACATGGATGCTTTGAAATCTACAGTTTGAATTCTCACCATAAAAAGTCATGCTTTTACAGTTGTCTTAATAATTATATTTTTATTACTGTGGTAAGTTATAAAGTTAATTAATGTGTTGCAGATACCATTGGATACTATGGTTTTCTGCTTTTCAAGTTACAGCAGACTCAGATGTTTATGCTACAAATCCTTCATGAAGTCGGACACACACAACAAGTCATTCATAATGTGGGACAGACACTACGTCATGTCATTAAGGACTGCTAGCTTTGAGGATAAACTGTTGCCTCTCGTCAGAATTGACTTTAACTGATGCCGGCAGTAAAATAGTTTTCTGTCAAATACTGCCTTAATTAGATGGGCTTAGTTCTTGCCCTGTGGGCTGGCTTCAGTCATCAAACCAATTCCAGTTAGTTAAAGACTTATCAGTTTTAAATGCAATGGCTATCAAACCAGTTCCAGTTTGCAACAGGTCATGCATTTGCCATCAAACCAGTTCCAGTTTACATTAGGGTATGCAGTTTAAAGTGGATTTAATGAAACCAGTTCCAGTTGACAAGAGGCATTGGTTCCTAATCAGCTTACTGGGTGAGGCTGATGTCAAGCACCATAAGAAGCTTTGGAGAACATTTTTCTTTTTCTCGCCTATCAAGGTATAATTTTTATGATTACAGGTATTTTCCTCATCAATAACTATCTGTACAGGGCGATCCATTTTTCAGGAAGCACAACACATATCAAGAACTTCTGCTGGTTTAGATTGGATCTTATATTAGTTACCATGGTTACCAGCGTGAATTCCGGGGTGTACCGGTTTTTACAAGCTGGAATTTCTTGTATACCCGAGTACGAGAAATTTCAGCTTGTAAAAACCTGTCTGCCCTGGAAATCGCAGAACTCAGGAATTTATCCAAAATTGTAATAGATCTACATACTGTACTAGGACTTTTAAGAAAGTGAACTTATGAATATTCATGCAGAATGTTGCAGAATGTCTGTCTAATGTATGAGGTGAGGGCAGCTGCAATGACGTCACAGTCATGAGGTCCCAACTATTAACTACGTCCAAACCAGGGTGTACGACTTTTGACGGGACACTTCTCAATCAATCAAATCACTAGAATTAGCGCATATTTCGAATAATCATTCATACCAAATCTGCACAAATTAGGAGACCACAAAATATAATTTATCTGATAGGAGATTGATATATTCTTTTGACTCTTTTATATTTCAGACGGTTCTATACGTTCAACAACAATGTTTATACTTCACCAAAATGCACAAGACTTGGCACTGAGAAGGGTCTTGCAATCCCTGGCACTCTGGTTCATTTGTACTGTAGACCAGTCACCATACATTAATTGTTAAAGTAAATCAGCCTACAGTCCTAATTAGCTTACTCTCTATCACAGTGAAATGACAAAACGTTGGAGAAATTTACCCGGAAATAATTATGTTTCACGCATTTAGAACAAACAGTCTGGAAGGATAACTATGATGTGATTACTCGGCCCAGTATAATTGTGAAATGGTTTGATGGATGAGAGTTGATCAATGACTGTTAATGGAACTTTGCAAATACAGCTAAATGGATTTCATGGAAATATACCGAGAAAAGTCATAGCGTGGCATTTCTTCTTGAATTACCTATGTTTTTTGCCTTTCTGAAATGAATAAATAATGAACTAATTCAATGTTTTACGTATTCAGATTTCATGTCTTTGCCATATCAAATGTATTATCGCTGTGTTATTGGCCTGTTTTACATTCAGTTGATACATGTATGACCACTTAGGGTCCAGTGTTACAGGAAGGATACGGTAGATGTGAGTAGTAGATGTGAGTAGTAGATGTGAGTAGTAGATTCAATGGATGAGTATTTCTCTGTAAATTTTGAACATGTCTCAACAGAACCTGGGCTGTGGCCCTGCTGATAAAAGTACATGTAATAAAAAAAAAATCTTGGCAAACAAGATCATAATCTGTAGACATATCTGCCTATTAAGATCAAGGTCAATGGCATAGACATAATTACTGGAATCATATGCCAAGTCAGCTACATACCTCAAAGTAAATTTGCTGACCCTGTGTGAAAATTGGTTCATATTATGGGTTTGCAGCAATTCCAAATTGTGCATGCAATTTATTTTAATGCATGCGTTCAATTATTTAGATGACTGAGTGTAAGTTTGCATGTATCTCGCAGACTATGACACTGCTGAGATGTTGTACCACTACTATGTGCACTCTAGACAATCTGGATCCATTTGATGGAATAATTGTGCTCTCAACTTTCGTTGGAATTTATAAGAGTTTCATGAAAGGATCACCAAATCATCTCAGAAATATCTTTGTCTTGCTTTTTTTTATATCAATATTCCAATGTACATGTACGGTATGTAAATTCTTTGCATCAAGTTGTATGTGCACATTCAAATTAAGGCTATTTTTGCTTTGTTAATTTGTAGTTTTTATAATAGAAGATGTTTATTCCATCAACATTTCATGATGCCAGGTCCGCTTCTAGCTAATGTCAGAAACATCCATGTTTATTACTTTAACACATTCATTCATTCACAACTCAACCTATAGTAGTAATAGTATTGATGTCTATGTAGTAGTAATAGTATATATGTCTATGTAGTAGTAATAGTATAGATGTGTATACTACTATTACTGAATTTGGATAATCATAAGCTGTGTTGAATATCATGTTCACTGCACATGGTGACTGTCTGCTCAGCTGTCTTCATTAGAGGATCTCTTTGGTATTCAACTTTCATCTGTACAAGGCAGACAAATTCTGTGTCATTGTGACATGACATGTAGCTTACCCATTATTTCCCTGGTTACTTCCATGTCTTCAATCAACTGACGTCAATAAAATATACATCAAAGTACTTCTTGTCGCCTCCCGGATGATAGTTCCATATTCTCAGCTGAAGCTAAGGCAATTCACATTGCTTTAGAAGCCATTAGA